>JAJNNV010000117.1:0-25554 GCA_022544895.1 Biscogniauxia sp. FL1348 | reverse complement strand
GTATTTAGTGATATATATCACTGACAAGATTGTGTTTTATTGTTAAATGAATATTCGTTGGTAAATAAATAAATTTTAAATACCTATATTTTGTGTTTACTTAGATTAGATATGTGATAATGTTGAAATATGATGGCGAAGGCTGGTTAGATAGGTATGAATATTGATACGATCTCTCCCCCTTTTTTATGTCGAATGTCGTGGGCAGCCAAACAGAGCCACTACGCGTGTCGAAGACATGGCGTATTGCCTCCTTAGCATTTTTGACGTCAACATGGCATTCCTGTATGGAGAAGGACTTAAGGTTTTCCTTCACTTGCAGGAGGAGATTTGCAAAGATTATCCGGACTTGTCGTTGCTCGCTTAGACAGCCCAGGTCAAGAATCTGTCCTACAGCGGGATATTAGCGCAGCCCCCCTCGGAATTCCTGGGCGTGGGTATCTGGAGCGTCTATCATCAGGCTCGTCTAGAGAGTTCCGTATCATGGACTGGGGCTTTACGCATCAAGATATTCCCATAGACGCGGGACGGGATCACCATTTGGCAACCCCGAAATGGCATCACTCCGATATGTGGAGAGCGCGAGGTGGTTAAGCCGGGACAGGGAATAGGGATAAGAAACTGGTAAAGATATAGGAGAAGGAGCTTTGTTGTCCTTTTTTAGCTTTTCTTCTCTTAGTCATGGCGATTTATATTCTGCGTATACAGGTACCTTAAGGTCCGAGATGGAAAGGGGATATTTAGGTAGGTTTCCCGAATATAAATACCATATAGGAATGGTTCCGTACACCTCTTTTATATATCCTCGCGGAGTAGGCTCGGTGCAGTGTTTAATCGGGACTGACTCATATACATATCACACATTATCAACAGTATTACATATAACTTTTTCTTGCTTTATTAGTTCATTACCTAATTAGACATTATAGACTGTTTCTGTGAGGGATGCTCTGTGGAGGACAGGAGGTTTGGGCGAGAAACAAATCACCCTCTATCCCATTTCCTTTGAAATACAGAGTAAAGAGTCTCCCCGAGCCATTCGAGTACACTCTCGAATATTGGGAGCAACACTTCCCATCTCGTTCCCGCCCCGTATCATCTCTTTCTGCACAAGCACGACGGAACCCATAAAACACACATCTCACCCTACATCTCTCCCCTTTCCCCTTCCTTTCTCCCTAGATCCCTAGGACCATCTTATTCGTCCAAGACGAACGTCTCACTACCCCAGCCGTACGCCCCCCGCAAGCGCCTCCCGTACTTGCGCACGCGCTTGAACGAGATCCGGCTGCTCGGGTGGGGCTCGTGGAAGACGCTGGGGCGCCGACTGAGGCTCCTGGCCCATAACTCCTTCAGCCTCCCATCATCACCACCATCACCTTGCTGGTCCTCGCCGGGCGGCCGAAACTCCCACGCCGACCCCTGGACCGTGCGCGCCGAGAACCCGAGCGACGCCAGCGCGTACATGTACTCGGACCACTGGACCTCGCGCGCCCGCGCCGCGCCCGCGCTCGGGTCGTAAAATAGCGCCTGCATCACCTTGAGCACGCGCTTGCTTACTTTGCAGACTGGCGGTGGGGGAGGGGGGAGGTCGGGTTCGGGTTCGGGGTCGGCGGCGGGGGCTGGTTGTGTGGTGGCAGGAGCGCGCGTCTTGATCTTGGGTCGTGCGGGCGGGACGAGCGGCCGAGCGGGCTGCGAAGAGGGGTCTTCCTGGAATCCGCCGAATGGAGCGGCTGAGGCGTCGGGGCCTGGGCCGCCGGCGGGTTAGGACGGGGGCGTGGGGGTGGTTCTTCCCACGGCTTCGTGCGCGGTATGTCGCTGCTCTGGAGGATGGCTGCGACGTCCGGGAGGAGGGTGTTGGTGTCTCCTCGGCTTCCGTGCAGCGTCTCGAGGGCCGCGGCCCAGATCGCGTCGAGGTTGGCTTCGGCGCGGCGCATCGCCTCGATGTTCTCTTTGTTTTGCCTTCTGCGCTCGGGGTAGTGGTAGCGGCCGCCGGACGGGTCGATCGGGTGCGGGTAGTCGTCGAAGCTGCAGTGTTCCACGCTGTCGTAGCTGGCCCACGACTCGAGCATGCTCGCCACGATGGCCTTCTGGTTGGCGTTGAGCAGGGTGAGCATGCTGTTGAACCGGGCCTCCAGGTGCGTGAACTTCTCGAGCTGCTCCATGCACTGGAATAGGATCACGATCTCGCGTAGGACTTGTTCTGTCCATACTGATATGAACCCCCCGACGGCGCGGTCGCGCTGGATGTGTTGCTCGAGCTCGAGCAGCATGGTCCGGCTGCTCACGACGTGGTTCTCGCACCGGAGGAACGACTCCAGAGTAGATGCCAATTCCTTCACAGACCTATCTGTAATGTTGGATCGGGCTTGCGACACCAATTTCTTGCCGCTGGCATCGCGGTACAGATTGAAGTAAGGTCTCAGGAACGGCGATCCTGGGAACACGTAGGTCAATTGCTGCAAGCAATGAGAAGAATAAAAGTCCAGGTGGACATACAAGTCCCCAACCACGGCAGCAACCTCGGCCGGCAGAGGAACTCCAGACGAGATGTGAGCCAAGTGCGCGTCAATCAGTTCGTTGAGCTTGACAACTCTCTCGTGCATGTAGGCCATACGGTACGCAGACTTGATGGCATTAGTTACCACAGAGGCCGCCGCCTCTTTCCATATCGCTCCACGGTCCCGCTTCTTGGAAGGGGCAGCGGGAGGGCTGGATTCGTCCTTCGGTAGTTTCTCTAGGTGGGTTTTATGTTCCACCAGGCAACGCTCGAAATAGCCAGGATGTGTGCGTAGTTGGCGTAAGTGCTCTTTGGCTTTGGCAAGTTCCTCGGAGAAGAGTGCTACGAGCACACTCATGGCCGGCTTGGCCGGCGCGCGGTAGGGTGCTTCTGCACTGATCACTGCCAGTGTGTCGGCCATATCCTGGCTGTGGGTGGCAAAATTGAGCTCGTCTCCAGCAGCAGGGCCGTGAGCCTCGCTGCTATCCGAGAAGAGCTGTTCCTCCGTGAAATCGTGAAGTATGTGCTTGCAGGCTTCTAGCAGAAACTCGTAGATCTTGTCCTGGATTTGAAGCAGCAAAAGCCCCTCACCGGTAGAGCAGCCTGGGGCAGCAGTGGCCGGCTTTAACTCCGTAGCATGGTGTAGTTTACCATACGACTTAGGCAATTGATCATTGCTGAATTTCATATAGTGCAATGGTAGATCCCGTATCTCGAGTACACCTTCTGCTCTACCAAATCCAGCTGATGCGAGGTCGGCAGAGCAGAAATGCAGTGGGGGGTTATGTCCCCGTGAGTTGAGCATCAGAAGAAGCGGTTCCTTCTTCGACAGGTCCTCAAGGCTCATATGAGGCCATTTATACAAGTTTAGTTCTCTACCTGCCGTCTTTGCCCAATCCCGAACATCTGGCCGGTGGTGGATGGGTATGCCTGGCCAAGCCTTCAAGATGATCTCGCGCCGCTTCAACTTGGACTTCTTGACCCATCGTGTGTGTATTTTTGCCTCGTATTGTCGAACCACGCAGCTTAGCTTATTGTATTGGTCGATAACTCTTGGCGCATACCATGCCGAAATCTCCTCTACTTGTCTGGGTGTGAGACCAGAGGGTAGAGAGTAATCTTGGAAGTTGAATTCTTGGGTACAGAATTGTACAACATAGGTAATGAAGTCCGTTTCCCGCTCCGAAGACATCGCGCGGAGTATCTCCGGTTCGCTCAGAACCGGGTGGCTGTGTGTGGAATGGGAAGGGTCAAAAGTGGCGTAGAATGGCTATGTGTCGGTATCGAGCTTAGCAATAGGGGTGAATGAAACTTATGCAGACTGATTTGTAGACAGGCGTTGTTGAATGATTTGTCCTCTTGAGAAATTCCGAAGCGTAACTGAATTATCACAAGATGCCGAACGCGGTCCTCAGTTTGCAAAGGAGAAAGAATTGCGAATTTTTTCTACGCGTATGGTGAAGAAAACATACTGGTATCCATTGGCAACTGTCCATGCTTGAAGTACAGGTAGTTTTCCACTAGAATTTACCAATACAGAAGCGGTAAACAATGTTTTTACCAAGCGTATCATTAATGCCAGTTTGTACATCTGTACTTGATCACAGGGGCAACAGATAGGTACAGCCGTAACTGCCCTGCTATTTTCAGGAGACGCAAGCTATGGGGGAAGCCCCTCTGCCTTGGGGAGGCAACGGCATAAATATAGTGCTACTTGTTGACTGGGACTGATCATTAGAGATGTGGTAATATCTGCTCGTACCTGTGGAATAATTGCTGCTCTCTGAAGCCTACTTCATTACACGAATAGGTCTTAATCTGGGTATTTACATGGCATGCGTATATTTTCCAGTAAACTATGGTTTACCCCTGAATTCTCCCCTTTCTCTGCTATATTGCATGTCTTCATAGTAGCATTGGATATTCTCATGGCAGTGTACCTCTCTAGATTTGACTGTTCTAGGGTACATAGATTGGTAAACATGCAACAGCTAGAATAGGAGTCGACTAATGTGAAGGCCCCCTTTTATAGTCGAGTGGGAGAATCTACTATACGTACTTAGGTACATATGGAATAAAAGTATTTTTATTCACAAAGAAAAAGTCTAAAAGAAAAGTGACCAATGGTATTTATTTAATATAGGTACTTTAACGACTTGAATTATTGTGTGCAAGAAATTTGCAAAGGTGTTAATCTAGGTAAGGTCGTTATGGAAACATTGCCTAGGGTTACCACTTCTCGGCATCACGCACACACCCTAGGGTGAAAACAGTCTCGTTATTGTGTAAAAGGCAAGGGCTACAATGATACAACGCCGAGGAATATGTAAACAGAAGTGGGCTTTCTATTTACTAGTACCCTTGTACTTCTCGGTCAAAGCCTGGATGCAGCTATCAGTCCATAAATTCTGGCCTTCCAACTCCTACATTTGCTTTCACTGAAAGGAGTAACTGTTAGATAATATTTTATATACATACTAGTATATGCTGTATAAGAACATATTAGATGTTTATATTAAACTCATATAAGATTCCAGTCGTAAGAGCATGTGAATAATTAATAATTGATGCTTTTTACGGAGGTGAAATATACCAACATGAATTCATTCCAGATAATCTTCAGTTTGAACCCTGTACTGCCGTTCGGATTACTGACTCCAAAATAACTGTCTGTTTTGTTGAAGCTGTCATTGTAGACGATGTCCTACCTTGCCACAATTGTTTCTAGTCCCTAGAAAACACAAAACTTTATGTGGCAGCTAGATTATCTTATTGGGAAACGTGGAACTATACGTTCTGCAGACCCAGAAAGGCCAACGTCGGACTATGTGGACTTCAATAGACCGTTCCGTTCAATACCCGAGCTGATGTTGTATATTAGACACCAAGCGGAAGCAGTTCCGGGGGTGTACAAAGTCAACAGTACGTGACGACAGGCGGAGGCGTTGCTGTTTATGCCGTTTCAGTTGTACAATATGACCACATCCGTTGGAAATTCGATGGGAATTTGTGGGGAAAAAAAGAAAAGCCATGAGAGTACGTTATTTGAAAAAAAGGGGGGAAAGAACTTCACATTCCCAAGTGAAATTGATGGAGAAGAGGATTTATTCCCATAAGACCTCATACGAGGTTGTATTTTGTTCATTGGAAGGAAGTGTACAGCCTGACCTGAAGTTGAAACAGGGCCATGCGGTCTAATGTATTCCTCCTATATACCTAATATGTGGTAAAAAAAAAGGGGGGGGGGGGGGAGGAGGAATTATACGCATAACCCACACAAGCCCCCGGAAAGCAGATTAAAACATATGAAGTAATTGTCTAGACGTATAACTTTGGTTATTTACACAACACCATTACTACAGTATTACATTATATCTACACATGTCAAGCATCGTGTGAAAAAAATAAATCGTGGTAATATAGATTTGCTTACACATTTACCCCACTTTTTCCCTAACCCCTAACCCCTAACCCCTATTTCTCCAAAAACATCTTGTAAGCCGGCGACGTTTGCTGGAAGATAAGCTATTCTCATTAAGTATATGTCACAAAGAGTATAAATACCATGTTAGTGCTAGTCAAGCATTAGCAGTATCGCTTCCACGTTAGTATATACAATAAGGTTCATTTTCTTCATTTTAAAGACCTATTTTATTTGGTGCAAACTAGCTTACTTACCACCTGTTAGTCTAGTTCACATCGAAGCAGCTGTCAATGATCTACTTGAACCGCCTCACCTTTCATTTCCGTGGATCAACATAGAATATACCAATAGGTCGTAGGTACCTCGCGTAGCACATTTACCGAAAGGTCTACGTTACAGAGTTATTAAACCTGTAGAAGGCCGAGTAAATAAGAAGGGGAATAAGTGCGTATCAAACTATAATGACTATCTGTCATGGTCATGTGCTGATCTATTTACCTACCTAAATCTATAATCTGGGTTTGAGATAAGCTGAAGATCAGCATCGGAAGTATCGCTTCTCGACCCATCTGTCCTGGAACTCGGAAACCATATTGCCAATGACGACCGTGATCCCCGGGAACACCTTTGTCAGGCGATGGATACCGACCCGTCCGGCCGAGAAGGTCGCAAATACGATACGATCCTGTGGAACACCGTGGTCAACTAGGACCTGGACAGCCATCAGGGCTGACCCACCGCTGGACATTTGTGCATCTAGCAACAGCACGCTGTCATGCTTGTTGATGTCCTTGGGCAGCTTCAGATAATGAAGCTCCGGTTCACCGGTCCTCATGTTGGACTGGATCAATAGGCGACCAGTACGGCAATCTGGTATTACTCGTCTTAATCCCGCCTCGAAAGTAGCACCACCTCGGAGAATAATGACTGCGCTAACCTCGCCCTTAGGTGTTAGCCCAGAGTACTTATGTCCAGCTGGTGTCTCCACTGTCAGCTCCTTGAAGTGAACATTATTCAGAGCTCTGCATTCCCAACTCGTTAGCCAATGCAGCAACCAGGCGTTGAAACGACGACACTTACTGCTCAATGAGCAAACAGGAGAGCCGATCGAAGTAGAATATGAAATCTTCGCTGGACGTGTCTATATCCTGGATGAGAGTGGTCATGCTCTTCAGTTGGGGAGTTTCTTTAAGGATGATTGCTCGCTCCGAAAGAGGCTCAGTTTCGTAACCAGCTTCTAAACTCTTGAGTGCAGCCCGGTGATGGGTAGACTTCTCGAGCAGCTTTCTTTCAATGTACTGCGTGACCATAGCTACGCCAGTTAGTAGGATCCACGGCGAAGGGACACGTCAACATACTCATAGCGACTCGATTCTCTATCCCGCGAGGAACTATTATGTCTGGAATTGAAAAGATCAGCCCGGGCCCCTTGAAATAGGAGGTTGAACCGAAAGACTTAAGTCTGACATATGACTTCAATCACTTACCTGCGTGATTTCTCTGGGGAACCACATACTAAAGGAAGGGTCAATGGAGATGTAATTGGTGAGGAAGGCCGTCACACACCTTCTCGTAGTTTGGCTTAACGAAACCGAACCACTGCTTGATACAGCCATCTACGGTCCGGCCTCGGTCTTTTACATCTCGCAATACTGTACACGCAGAACCTTTTAGCAGGCTCTAGTGACTTACTAAGCAGGACACTTACTTCTTCTTGAAAGACAGGTATCTGCATCGGCCTCGCAGTATATCTACGCTTAGGTTAGATGGCTGACTTATCAGATAGGGTAGCGAGTAATTACCCTCATGTCCATCAAGTCCATTACTCTTGGATCATACAAGGCGAATATACCTTCTAAAACAAGGACGTGGGGAGAGTAGATAGCCGTCGTTTCTTCCATACGTTGGTGCTTTTCGAAGGAGTACACGGGGATTTCAGCACGTTTGCTGAGGATACACGAATAAGTACGGGGGCTTCAACCTTAGGGCTATATGGGAATATATAGACGGAGGCACAGAGGTCCCATCACTTACCCAGCCTTCAAGTCTCGAAGAGTGTTTACCAAGGCGTCAAAATCTATCGCCTACGCAGCTAATATTAACTCCCCAAACGCAGAAACGAAGCTAGATGATGGCCCTACCTCGGGGGAGTCGAAATCATATTCGTTCAGAAAGGCCTTCTTGGACGCCTCTGCATCGAGCGGTTTATAATACGAGTCCTGGGACGGGTAAGCTCCAACACGAGATAGCAACCTCGCTTCTAACATAGCATACCATTGACAAGATCACAACCCAAGGGAGATTCAACTTGCTGACGATAGCCTGCGATAAGGTCGATTTACCAGAACCAGAGCTGCCAGCAATACCAATAATACTGAGGTCAGCCCATGGCGGGCTATAGTGAACTCGTTTGGCGATTGTGTCAGCATGGGAGTCAGCCACAATGGCAGGAGACCCAATTCCGGTATTCATGACTGTCCCTCCAAGCTATGAATGGGATAGACGAACAAAAGACATGAGCCTGCTCGTGACAACAAGGAAGAGGGAAGATATATATATATATATAAGCCGTGAGTGAGTAAATGTCCAGAGGAGAGGGGATGTTAATAAACAACAACGGGGGTTGCTGGTGTCGCGTGCCCACCAAGAGGGTTTCGGGTAGTCAGAATCGCGGAGAGCACCGACGACGAGGGTAACCGATGCATCCAACAAGGGTATTGTGGAAAAACAGTTGTCACCTCTGAACAAAGTCCAACTTTGAATGGGTGACTGGTATGAAATGAAAAGATAAGAAAAGAAAAAAGACCCTTCCGTCAACCTGGTTGACGTAAAACCTATTGGGGACACACGCACAAAGAGAAGTCGAAGGAGAATAGAAAGATTGATAGTTGGAAAGCTGCTATTTGATAAATGGATGGGAATAAATCTAGGTAGGTTAGGTAGGTACGTACCTAACCTAGTGAAGGTGCCAAGTGCATCAGCCACAGCATGAATGTAATCCATGTAGGTAGGTACCTAGTGAGGTCGGGCAGCACAACCTGCACCTGCATATGGTTCCAGCTGGCCCAGTCCCGTCAAAGTTCAAGAGGCAGTCGCAAGCCACACAAAAAGGGGCCAGGTACCTACTTAGGTACCTTACCTTGAATTGTAGGGATCCATGCTGCCACATGTACAATACCTATCCGGTACCTAGGTACCTGTTGGAAACTGGGAAGCTTGGACCACTTTGCAGCCCTCGTCTTACCCAGCACTAGCGAACCAAGGTAGTGTACTTAACTAACCTAGGTAGTGTCTTAGCTCTGAAGATTCATTCGATTTCCCGCCCGCACCAAACCGAACAAAAACCTCTTCTGCATCTTTTTTTTTCTTTTTCCTTCCACCAACCAACACCAACTTCAGCCTCGAGGGGAGATTCTGTGCACCTCGCAACGTCAGCGTCCAGATTCCCACCCATCAACCCCGCGGCTGCATTTCAGTGATTCCATCACGACAATCACACAGTCCATGTCATCGGCCACATATGGTGATCAGTTCTACGATCAGCTTCGCCAGCTCGTTTCGGAAGCTCTGTTCGACTGCAAGATGGTATGCAGCATGAATGACCTTGGTTCACAATGCTCCTTTCTCTCCCATCGCACTAATGATGCATCGGAGTAGACTTCTTCTACCTCTACCGCGACCCCGATGAAGCATGCCTTCGCTCGGCAGGTCGAAGAGGTGAAGACCCCGAAAAGGTGTGTGTCCTCTCTGTCTTTGTTTGCAACCCCCTCCCATTCAACCACCCCTCTCGCGGCTCGGTTCAGCTCAGTTCAGCCCAGCCCAGCTCGCCGGCATTTTTATGATGTGACAATAATCAATGGGAATCTCTCTGAGAACCTCATGCGGAGATCGATTTTTTAAACTTCTAGTTTTCTGAATACTGCCACTTCCCCTCTATCCTTTTTCTCTGCCTGCTGCGCAAGTGGTCATACAGCTAACAATATATCAAGCGATGTTAATGCCCTCATTCTCGACTATCTTACCGTGGCCGGCTATCCTAACGCTGCTGCTAAATTCTCCACCGAGGCCAATTTACAGCCTCAACAGCCCACCTGTGCGATCCAGTCCAGACAGCAAATCCGGACCTTTATACACAAGGGCGAGATTGAGAAGGCTATACATGCTCTCAACGAGCTAGAACCGTCGGTATGTAGCTTTTGCTCCCACGTTCCTTCGTCTCTTCCATCACCGGTCTTCTATGATTAGAACAAAGTTTTACATGCACCACTCATATGGTCTTCGGATCGTTGATGAGAAAGAAACCACTTTTCCTATGAGCTTTTATTACCACATATTACCTGTCGTAGCGCGCCCCCATTAGCCTGTCCCCGCTAACCATGAAAAAGATGCTCGATAAGGACGAGCCTTTGCACTTTGCGCTGCTGCGGCTACAACTGGTGGAGCTGATTAGAACCTGCAACAATAGCCCCAGCCGGGATATAATGCCGGCATTGAAGTTTGCACAGACTTATCTTGGGCCACGAGCCACCACCAATCCGGCGTTCCTTGAGGATCTGGAGAAGACTATGTCACTGCTCGTGTTTGAGCCAAATGATTCTCTGGACGCGTCGCTGGCTGCGCTTCTTCAGCCCGGCCTTCGCCAGGAAGTAGCCGATCAGGTTAATAAAGGAATTCTAGAGCGCCAGCAGCAGCGTAAGGAAGCGGCTATTCGCGAGCTAGTGCAGATGAGAGCCTGGAGTGAAGATGTCGCTCGTAAAGAGGGGAAGAAAGGCCTCCCAGAGAGAATCGAGCTGGGATTAGATGGTGAAGATGTTGACAAGCAAGATGGTTCTCAAAACGGCCACGAGCCAATGATAACAACATGATCCGCCTTCCCCTCGAGATCGACAGGTTGGGGTGTGCAAAATTCCGCCAGTGTACCTGGAGAAGGCCATGCTCAACAGATTCGTCCGAGGTATTTCCCCGGCAGCCCTAATTTTATAATTCTGGCGGATAGAGATACAGTCACGAGGTTATGATTTGGAGTTCGGAATGCAGGAGTTATTGCCCATGGATGGACTGTTTTTTGCCGCTGCATACGGACGGATACATGGAACGGGTGTTGCATTTATCAGAAATTGGATTGTGGCACAACCAGACTTGCGTTATAGGGTTGCTAGGCGTTGGGTGATTGACTTGGTTAATTAAATTACTAATGATCATTCAAAACCTCAGAGACTGCCAGGCAGAGGAGAAATGACCGGGCGCAGCTCATGTTATGAATATACATGAATAGTGTTAAATAACATCACAATCCTAATAGTGAAGCCCCTACTGGGGTTTTAGTATTGGGTAGGCAGCCTATTCACGAAATGAATGGTTGCTCATTGCTGCATTATACACTTGATTCAGACACCGTTTTCCTACGTATACCTTATGTACAAAAAAAGATATGTTGCCATCGTTGCCATGCCCATTGTAGTCTATTTAGTCCGAATATGCTTGAGCTTCTTGGGCGAGTAAAGGAAATTGTTAGCGTAGGCCTTGGGTGCAAAGGCTCTCTCGTTGGGCTCCTGAACGAAATACTCGTATCCCTGCTTCTCAGCGAACCGAATGGCGTCTTCCTTGGTCTTAAATTCAATCCTGGTGCCCTGCATGATATCACCAGAGGACTGCCAGCCCATCAGAGGGTTCTCCCACCGGTGTCCCTTGGGCAAGACGTCCCACTCCATCCGCCAGTGGTGGCCACCCCAGTTTCCGGACTGGGTGGCGGGCTTGGACGGTCTGAAGATTCTGTAGAGGCGATGTGTTAGATATCTGTAAAGCATGGCACAGCGCCAGGGACGCCATGGTGCCCATTAAATTAGGTCTGGCCATACCGAACAGTTCGCGCCTGCAGCTCGATGGGGGCACCGGAAAGGACAGCAGCGGGGACGATCTCGCCCTCTTCACTGCCGTCCATCACTCGCTTCGGCACAGGAGTGAAGGTCCTAGATATGCCTGTCAACTTTGTTCGTAGGGGAGGGCTGCGGGTGAGCG
Source organism: Biscogniauxia sp. FL1348 (assembly GCA_022544895.1). Classification (NCBI taxonomy): domain Eukaryota; kingdom Fungi; phylum Ascomycota; class Sordariomycetes; order Xylariales; family Xylariaceae; genus Biscogniauxia; species Biscogniauxia sp. FL1348. The sequence goes on along the minus strand of JAJNNV010000117.1, from coordinate 13,612 downwards.
CAAGAGGCAGTGGGCATACGAGGTGGCCTTGTCGATATGCACGCCATATTCGGGGGAGTTGGCGGGGCGAACCGCACGGGAAGCCGGCTTGGCCTCGGCGAGGGCTGTCGGGGCGTCTTCGGGGGAAGAGGAGGCGGACTGCGAGTACGGCCGGATGGAGGCGGTGGTGCGGAGGGCGGGGCCTGCGAGGCGCACCATACGGGGCGAGATGAGCGCTCGGGAAGCCATCGCTGCAGGTCGCATACAGACGGGCAGCGTATTGCGCTATTGGGATTGGGCTGGCGGGTTGGCGACGGAAAGGTCAGGCAGGTTAGACAGACCCGACCGAATTGAGGCGATTTAGAAAGAGAGATAGAGAGATAGCAGTGGCAGGTGAGGTCAAGCATCTAGAAGCACCTGCAAGGTCGGCTGAAGTGGGGCCACCGGTTAGAGCCTGTGATTGGCTGTGGCGCCTGTTAGCGCGCTTAGCGCCACCGGTGCGAAAGGCGAGGTCTTTTTGTGCTTTTGCTCTGCTCTGTTCTGCTCCTCCGCCCACTTCAGCATATACCAGCTCCCATTTCGACCCCCCTTCAACCAAAATTCGTCGAACCCTCCTCTCCGCCCATCGTCGCATCACAGACCTTCAATTGCGTCAACCGTGGGGCCAATTGATCTCTGTGACCCCTCCTGGATTTCTCACCTCCCTCTTCCGGTCCTGCTGCTTTTACCACTCCGACCATGAGCTTCATCGCCCGTCGTGGTCTCTCGACCCTCATCCCCCCCAAGGTCAGCCCGATGCCGCCGACACACCCGATATGGCTATACTAACATGTCAAGCTGTAGGTCGCTTCGCCTAATGTACGTACTACCTGATCCGAAACGCCCTGTCCGAGCGCTCCTGCGCCTGCGTCATAAAAACTGCTTGCGACTTGGGAGACAAGTTTTTTGCGCCAGTTAGAAGCTTCAAGCCTTGGGAATTTGCTACGGTCGCTTTACGAGCTTTACAGGAGGATTGCTGACGGGTGGTGTGTTATGTCATAGGCTATCGGCACCGCTCCGGATGCCCTTCGCATGAAGCGTGTCGTCAACTTCTACGAGAAACTCCCTCGAGGCCCGGCTCCCGAGTACGAGGCTACCGGTATCCTCGGCCGATACCAGGCCAAGCACTTCGGCAAGAACCCCACTATCAAGCGTGAGTCGTCGCATCACCATGGCCGGACTGCACTGCGCGTGTATTGACATGTCTGTCTTCTCTAGCCGTTATCCATGCCGTCTTGCTTGTGTTTGCCGTCGGCTACCCCATGACCTACTACTTCCACCTCCGTAAGTTTCCCCCTCGTCGAGACATCTCGGCCCTATGAGGTGTTACGTACGTACATATCGGCTAACAACAATCGCAGGTCACCACAAGAACAACTCGCACTAGATGGCGATTAGGGGAGAAGGCATAACGAAAATATGAGGTCAGGGGTCGGCACTGTAAGAAGCGTTTGTACGTAAAAATAGATGGCATAGCATTCCCTCAGGCCAATGTGTGCCGGAGAAGAGAGAGGAAGCCTCTAAAGTTTGGACGCATCTTTATTCTTGAATGATAGCCATAGGTCGTCTCTGTTTCCCTTGAGTTTTACTTAGTTTACCCTAGGCATACCACGACGTCCGATTCCCCCTCCGAACTTACTTGTTCTCTAACTCTCTTTCTTGGCGTCCACTGGTTTTTTTTTTCGTACCCGTATCCATTACCTATTCCCGTCGCAAGGTCTCCTTCCTTCTGTTGTCTGTCTATTAATATTCGGGCTGCCCCTAAGAAATCGAGAACTAGCACAAGCTTGGCCCACGGCCCACGGTTCACGTGACACTGTTACCCAGTTCCGCTCCTACATACTATACTTTGTACCTTAGTACTTACTGTAGGTTACATACTGTACGTCTTAGCAAGTGCCTGGCCTACCAGACATACCTTAAACCTCCGGTTGCGCTAAGTGCAGTTCATGCCTGCAAGTTGATGTGGTCCCTGTATACCTATACCTTCTATCAAATGTATATCTACCTAAGGTTAGAACTATAAAAATTACTTCTTAAGCCTGGTAAGTCTTTTTTTTTCTATTTTCATTTTTTTTTTCATGCTTTCTGTGGGGTATTAAATGTATTCAACTTGATTTCTTTTTTCTATTTTACGTGCAGTACCTAGCTGTTATATCTACATCACCCCGTTGTTCCCCACTATGTACCTAGGTCTGGTATGGATCGAAGTGTGTACGTACATATCGATACTTACATACATAGTACATAGGTACTTACATAAAGGTAATTAAGTACACCCACATCCACCCTCATCCACCCACCCGCCCGCACATCCCAACTTCCGTCACAGGCCTGTTGCCAACTGTCTGTTTCGTATTCTGCCTTGGCAGCTGCCCACACCAGACACATGCCGGGCCGACACAGCTGGGGGGTCTTAGTGCTGCCACCTCGTGCCACTCATTACCGAGTAATGCTCCACTCTTTCCCGCGCAACCAAGAGCTGGGGATCCTCAATTCTTTTGCAACCACATCGAAAGAAGATCTCTTGCAGCCCTTCCTTTCCCCAATCTTGTACACCTCACATTTCCCTCTGCACTGAGAAGGGAGTCTTTTCTTCACAAGTTCCTGGTCGCATCCATTGCGCGCGCGACTAACCCGGCCCATTCTGCCGATTTTTCCTCTCTCCCAGCTCTAGGTTACGAGTCGTCCCCGTGTGGCCTCCCCAGGGTGACGCCAAGCATCGAATCTCAGGTGAATATTGGAACTGAACACCTTCGATACTTTGTCAGCCTTGGAATCACCACCATCCACCCTCCACCATCTGCCATCTACCGTCCCAACAACACCGCAACCCACGCGCCCGATCTCCTCCCACCCCAGAACATCCGTCGCATACTACGACCTCCGACAAGTGGATGATGGCTACTGAGGCCACTGCCCAAAACCCTGTAGATGTCTCTGCTCTCGACCCATCGCACGTAAGTCGGAATTGTCTTTCTCCAACGTCGCCTTTTCCCTTTTCACCACCCAACCAACCATCTCTCCGTGCACCACCGACACCTAGCACCAGCACCGCCACCCCTCTGCTTCCCCCTTCCATCCCGCTGTCACCTTCTCCCGCGTTCCCGCACGCATTGTATATCCTCCCTCCTGCCCTTCGTGCTCCCGTATTGTCTCTGACGCCCCTTGCTCACTTGCCATTTGGCCGTAGACCGAACCAGCCGTCGCAAACCCCGGTTCCCAACATGTCGGCCCTCCACGCACTACGCTAAACGGATCTCCCGACGAGATCGAGAACAAGCAAATTGCCGACATTGTTGACGATCTGGTAAACTCGGCCGAGGCGAGTGTGAGCGGTGGTTCGGATACAGAAGCATTTAAGGGAGACCCATCCAAGTTACTGGGGGACAAGGGTCATGCCCGAAACTCCTCTGCCGTCAAGAAGCCGCTGAGCTTCAAGTCGGTTTCGGTAAATCGCACTTTCTTGGCGTCCAAGAGCACATCGAACTCCAATTCCCGACCCGAATCGACTGCCGGGGCGACTTCTGCGGCTCCTCAGCCCGCCGTCGCATCCTCGGCCTCGCGCCTCAAGCTGGTCGCTAAATCTGGAAGCAACCTAGGTGGTTCGACCAAGACTCTGAGTACGAATGGCAAACCCGCTTCTGCGCCCGACCCGAACTTGGTCTGGAATCGTAATCGCGGTTAGTATATCCACGTCTTCCGCTACTATAGTTCTATGTCCCCATTCTAACCTGGGTCTTTGCGCTAACGGTTCACACAGCCCCGCCTGTACCGGAACCGAAGAAGCTATCAGACGAGGAGCTTGTCAAAGAGTATGGTATTCATATGGCGCATCGGCTAGGGCCCGAAGATACCAAGGGCGAGTCGAACTGGGCCGATATCGAGGATGATGATGAGTGGGAGCCCGAGACAATCACGTGGACGGATGGAACTAAGGTAACCCTACCGCATTCTGAGGAACCTCCTCCTGCAGTGCAAGCCCCTGCGCCTCCCCCTCCTGTTCCTTCTACCATCAACAAGGATCCCGCTATCGCTCCGAAACCGAAATCGCCAGCGCTGGCCGCCAGTGCGTCTGGGTCGCCGTCCGTGAAGCCAGGCGTACTAGCCTCTGGAAAGGGTCTTGTGCTTAAAGGAGCACCCGAGAAGCCTACGCTGGTAGCAAAACCTCCCGCCCCGCCGACGCCCGTCAAATCACCATGGGCTCAACTACCGCCGGTCGAGAAAATCTCTCCAGTCGTCATGGATCTCCCTCACCACGCACAACCCTCCCGGTACCCTCTACGCGATGCTTCGAACACTAAGAGTGCGACGCCTCCCCCGGCGAAAGAAATAGCGGCAGACGACTTCAGCCGGACGGGCTGGCGGGATAACCATCATGCCAACCCCAACAAGGAGCTTTATAACTCTCAGTCTGGTCGCTATGAGCCTGTGTCGGATCGTAGAGGCTCCAGGCATGACATACATGGCCGCCAACCCGCGCTCCTACAACGCCCATACCACCCAGACCAGCAAGGCCCGGCAGAACCATCAGCTGCCTTCCAAACTAGCCGTACCAGCGTACAAGAGGGTCCATATGGGCGCCGGCGCGGGTCCTCAAACGTCAGCGGTGGCAGTGGAAACTTTGTCCCCCGCCTTGGCATCAAAACCTTTGAAATGGGCCCCCCGCCCGACATGATCCAGCCCCATGGCCAACCCGGCTCAATTACCTCCGGCGCTGAAAGTCCGGTCTCTCACCGAACATTCTCTCCAGCTAATAACCAATCGGCAACCCGAAGCCACCCATCCCAAACCTATCAACCACGTCCTTCTCCAGTTCCCTCCCATGCTACACCCTACCAGCATCAGCCTAATCCAGATACAGTTGCCGTTGAGCAATTCGAAAATCAAAAGAAATACATGACCGCCCGCAGGGAGGAGGCCATCAGGCGTAGATTGGAGCAAGAGGCACGTGAGGAAGAAGCTAAGAAGGCGCGGATTGCCGAGAAACTCAAGGCTTTGGGTCCGGCTCCTGAGCGCAAGAGTGCCAAGAAAGAAACACCCAAGGACGAAACCACCACATCTTCCATTAATGCTATGTACAGATCTTCGTCTCAGACTGAACATCCCGGCGAGCCTGCAGCGTCTGTGACGGCAGGATCCGAAATTTCTACATCCGAAAAGCCGGCTTCGCAATTTGCTAACGCAGCCGCGGATAGCATGACTGCAGATCATTCCCGGTCCGATGCTCGGATTAACGGTAGCCACAAAGAAACCTTCAACCAATCTGAGAGGATTCATGGTCCTCCGGGCCAGTCCTCTACTACGATGCATCCTCATCAATCGGCCAGGCCGTGGGTTGGGCCATCACAACATCAAGAACGTATCCATACCTGGTCAAGGGGTACCCAAAACACTTCCAATAATGTATGGGCTCCCCCAGGAACTTCTAGTGGGCTAGGAAATGGCGTCTTCAATTCCGATATTGGGTCCTTGCCTGACTCGAATCCTAATCCGTTCAGTCAGAAATCTCACCCAGGTCCCATTGCTCCGCCGCGTACTAGCCCCCAGGATCAATCATTACCACAGGAGCTTGCTCCCAAACGCCTAGATCCTATCGCACCACCTCAAGGCCGTTCTAAGCAGTATCCTTCCCAAAAGCGGGCTACTTCGCCAGATCCACGTGCAGGAGCTTGGAAGAGCTTTGCTGCTGGAGCGAAGGCGGACGACGCGGAGCGACGAGACGAAAGGCTAAAGAGGCAAAACCAGCTGGATGATTCTGCATTTAATCCTCGGACCCAGGATACTTGGCGTCCCGTGGAACTCAACAAGGATGGCAAGCGGACCTCATTAGGTACACACGCAGATGCGTCATCGAACGCGCCAGCATCATGGAACAACCACGCGATGAATGGGCCTGCTCGAGACCGTCTAGATGGGACTAGTGGGGAGCTTAGCGGTGCTGATGGCATGCGTTCTAGGTTTGGTCGACAAGCACCCGTCGGTCCCTCCAGAACTGCTGCCCCTGGTCCACCTGCTCAGGCACGTAGTGAATCTCGGTTCTTTCCTACTTCTAAGGAGACACAGCAGGTGGATATTTCCAAACCGCAAGATATTAGGACAAAGTCTCCAACCCCTCCTCCGCCCACGGCGGACGGTCACCCGGTGTACGACGGCGACGCGACCAGACCGCACGTGGCACTTCCCCCTCAGAAAATACGGGTCAAGCTTCCACCTTCGAGTCAGCCAACAGCTAGTCCTGGTACACAAGCCTCCAAACCGGCGCCAATCTCTTTCGCAGCAGCTGCAGCTACACCTGTTTCTCAGAAAGGACCTACCCGGCCTTCGAGCCGAGGCGTGGGATTCGGCGGCGTCTCCCAGAGCTCCAATGAAATCAAGTCACAGGAAAATTGGCAGGATAAGATTAATGTTCTTATGGGAAAGAAATCTGCTTCCCCAGCCAAGTCCATGCCTGTAGACTCCTCGAGTAAGGTCGCTATAGAACACACTCACACTTACGACCCTCCCGTATCATTACCTCCTCTATCGCCATCCTATACCAATTCTACCGACAGCTCGATCACTAGCAAGGAGATGGCTGAAGAATGCTTTGGCGAGCAAGAAATGGGCTCTCTGCCCAACGTTCGCCTCCCCAATGAAGCTCCGGATGCCGCATGGCAAGCAGTCACGCCTAATTGGAACCCCGCTCCCGTTAGGATGCGTGTAGATCCTGTGTGCGCCGAGCCCATTTCATTTCACCCGGAATATTCCAACGGAAGGACTCTTATTCGAATTTCGACCCCTGGAATGACGGATGTAAAAACTGTAACAGCATCGCTGATGGGTACTCGTTCCCAAAGTAACCCTCGGCGGACAGGGCCTCGTGGAGGCTCCCGTCGTACATCGCGAGGTGGACAGCGAGGAGGACGCGACGGATCTGAACACCCCATGGACCTTGCCTCATCATCACCTTCTGGACGAGCCATGTCTAACCGTGGTGGAAGGAGCCACAGCTACCGGCCAAGGACGGAAAACTGGGGTAGGCATACATCCTCTACTTCAGCGGCACAGTCGTGAGCAAGGGGATACTTAGTGTGAAACAACATCGCGATGGGAGGAGGGGGCAGGAGCTGACCTTCCAAGTCGGTAGATGTCTAATTCTATACATATAAATCCACAAGAAGACAGTCTAACTTGTTTTGCTTCGCGCTTGTACACTCTACTCATCCTCCCACAGCGGCAGGTTTCATACACAAGATTTTCCCAAGTTTTCTGTCATTCGAAGAGCACAAATGTCCGGCCTAAACAGACAATATATGTACGAGTAAAAAGCGAAAGCACACAAAATTACGCAAGCGCTTCTTTCCATGTAGCAAAAAGAAATCAATGTAGCACGGTTTTATAGGTGCGTGTGATGGGGAATATCATTTATGATTTTATTATCTTGTTGCTACTCCCTCAACTCACTGACCGGACCTACTTCCAAAAAGCCTTCTGAACCAATCCATCCCCCCTTTCTCCCCCTTTCCCCTAGTACGCACGAGAGGACTAGTTTACTAGTTCTTCTTTTCTTTTCCTTCCCCCGCCCCCCCCCCCCACTTCATTTCTTCTTTTAAGGAAAAAAAGGAGGAAATGAAATGAAACGGATAGGGAAAGGAAAGAAAAATCAAAAAAGAACACATTTGTGGGTTTAATAATCGAGCAACCAAATGATAAAAAAGAAAGCTGGTTTTTTTACTTTATTATGGATGATCCTTGTCTGATGTGAGCTTTTTTTCTTGGGGGGGTTTTACTACTTGTTGAATGCTTCTTTGAGTGATGTGTTTGTGTGTGGTGTTTGTGGGGGGGGGGGGGGGGGGGGGGGGGGGGGGGGGGGGGGGGGGGGGGGGGGGGGGGGGGGGGGGGGGGGGGGGGGGGGGGGGGGGGGGGGGGGGGGGGGGGGGGGGGGGGGGGGGGGGGGGGGGGGGGGGGGGGGGGGGGGGGGGGGGGGGGGGGGGGGGGGGGGGGGGGGGGGGGGGGGGGGGGGGGGGGGGGGGGGGGGGGGGGGGGGGGGGGGGGGGGGGGGAGGGGGGGGGGGAGTTTCGGGGGTGAGCGAAGAGTGGTAGGTAGTAGGAGAAGGAGGAAAGGAGAAAGGAGGAGAGGGGAGGGGGGAAAGGGGGGGGGGTTTGGCATAGACATGGCGTTGGACTTTGTATCGGACGTGGAACTGGAAGCCTGGTATTGATGTGTATGTGTAGTCGTAGGTGATTGAATGGTAAAAAAAAAAAAACTTAGGGGCAGGAGTAGAGTAGAGAGTGCCTGGAGGGTAAGGGAATGCAAAAAAGAAAGGTTATAGGAAAGGGAAGGAGGGGAGGGAATTAATATATTTTTTCTGTTTCCTTTTTTGCTGTTGCATTACTAGTAGGATTTCGTTGATATGGATATATCGTGCCTGGTTAGTATGATTGGGGAATTTCTTTTGATTGTGCTGCTTTAATGTGTCTGCCTGCCTACCTACCTATACTATTTCGGGGGTTCCTTTTCTTTTTCTTTTTCTTTTCATTCAGACCGGCATTGAGTGAGGTATTTCTGTCTTTGTGGAGCAGAGAGCGAAATCAAAAAAAAAAAAAAGAATAAAAATAGAAAGGGGTTTGTTATTTAAAGAAGGGGGGGGGAGGGAGGAAAATTGGGTTTATTAAAAAGGCAAAAGATTCTTGTATTGCATAACGGGCAAGGGGGTTTTAAAGTTGGGCGCTCTCTACCGTAATTATACGTAGTGGACTAGAAGGCGACACCCGACTTGATAATAACGTCTCGAGGAGCGACGGTTATACTTCCCAGGGTGGTATTACTTGGTAACCCCGTACAGGATGGGGGGTTGCCACGATGTATGAGTATTTATTCTGTCACGGTCTACTTACTACCCATGTGTTTAGGTTAGATGAGTTGGAGTGAGGTTGGGTCATGAAAGGGGAGGTATGGGGGCCAGAAGGGGGAAGAGTTGGTCGGATGACTGTTATGGATTATTGTGTATCCTTTTTAAAGGGCAGGGAGTGAGCTTTTGACTGAGGTGCGTACTTGAGTATGTTGATGTCATACAATATATCAATTATACTCTGAAGTTGTGTCCCATCCACTAGGTACATTTGATGGATGCCAGATAAACTTAGTGCGGTAATATGTGTTCCTTGTATATCAAATCAACACTAGACTTCCAGAATTGTGAAGGAGACTGATATTTTGGGAAAAAGAAAAAGAAAAAGAAAAAGAAAATAAAAGACCTAGTGTATTCCGTGCTCCTGTAATCCAAGAACCCCTGCCATGTCATCTGGATCCCTATCAGGACTCTAAGATATATTTTAGGTAACTGTAGACTGGGAAGTGCATATAGGTTCCGGTGGTTTAACGAAATTCGGGTTTGAGGGCAAAGAGTGCCAAGATTATATGATTATGCAAAACTGATATACTTCATACATAACCCAGGTAAACTCGCTTGCAACAATGTTCAGCATTGTGCGTCTATAAAACTAGGTCATTTCTCAATTAGTTTACTAATATGGCTTTGTTATATCATTAAATCCTACTCCTTCTTGAAATAATATTTGGGCATAGTTTCTGTGTGTTAGGTTAATGCTGGGTATAGTGAAGAATTATCTCCATGAACTCCTGTTTATATTTAATGTTAACCAAAATGGGTACCTACCTCAATAACCCTTAATTCCGCAGTCCTTCCCTGTGTTGTGCCTTTATAAGAGGGTTTCAAGACGTAAGCAATAACGTTGACGTAAAATATAGATATACCTAAGTTTGTATCTATGTTGGTACCGCTGTCCATGACTAGACGGCCCCGAAGCATTAATACTACAACCTTAATATCACTGTGTGCTTAGTTGTATTGATAGCAGCAGGCCAACCTTAGACCATTAGGTACTGTGGGTTTACCGATATTCGATACCTAAAGCAATTTGTATTGCTTTATACCTAAACAAAAAATCATCGAGTAAAACAAGTGTCCTTTCAGTCGGATCGTAGGAGGTGAGTCGAAGGATGATCCTTTAACAGCGGCTTGATGCTTTTATTCCGGTATTAAATCAACATTTTTAAAAGGACTTTAATAAAGTAGACGAAAATATAAGAGGACAGTGATAATAGCTGTAACATGAAGTAGCTGAACACTGTGAGTATAGCACTCCATCACATCGGTAACCCGCAAAAGACGTAAAGCCTTGGCTAGTTCAATAAGTATGTTTAGCGCTTCTCCGAAGCTACCTACCTACCTACCTTTTATTTCCGTTCCCTAAAAGCCGCTTGCCAAACACCTTCTGACAGGCGAGCATACATAGTGTTTCCACCCCCCACTTACTCTCGGAGTCCGATCCCCGAAATCTAGCCGGAGTCCTACAGTCGGGCCTGTTGGTAATCGACGAAGCGAATCCATGCTGCCCTACATATATTAAGCACTAACCTAGTGGCTAGCCTCATGGCGTCCCATTACATCCCTACCTACTTATTAGGTTAATAGGTATACTATGTCAGCCGGAAGACGGCAACAGAGGTGATTAACGTGAAACATATGTAGGTAGTACACTGTAGGACTTAAGTACGGTAGGAGGTAATGTAGGTACCTATCTATAGTGACAATAATGATTTTCCACAACTACCTACTTAGACGATGTTATAAACAGCCTTTTTTGTCCCCGCCCTCGGGAATGGCTGTTTCATAGCAATAATCCGGGTCATCGGTACTACCTACTTACTCGGTGCTGCTGATAATACCTACTAAGTCAGCTTCAATTCTATATAAGTTATTAGGCGTTGATCTAACGTTGTAAATGCAAACCGAGGGGGGGGGGGGGATATACCCTAAAGCTTGGCTGCATTGTCTCGGATTTATAAAAATGCTACTGCAGTATATGCTATGCGACGTCTGGTACGTAGCATCTGTATTTATTTGCTATAGAATTCTGGTCTTGCTCCCCCCCCCCCCCCAACAAAGCGCTTTCATCTTCACTGCTGACTGCATTAGGTGTGTGTCTCAGAAGCCGATCTCTCTTTTCTTTGTGTCATTATCTCGGGACCGTATCGCGATATACAGGAAAGGAGAACAATGTAGGGTATGTAGTAAGATTCCTATTCGTCCCCCTCCCCTCCCCCCACTTGCTTATATGTTCGCATCTATAGCTCTCTACTACCTAGCGTCGCATAGAGGAGGAGGAGGAGGATTCCTGCGCGCGTTAGGGAGAGGGAGAGGGTCAGATCTGGTTGTCATGACGGTTTAAACTTGATTCTGTAGCCGGGGTCGTAGTGTAGCACCAGACATCAGGGACCTGGCCCCGATGCGACGGTACTTCCGCACTGCCAAAAAAAACAAAAAAAAGGGGGGACTAGATGAGAAGACCCTTGATTTACTGTTTTCTTCAGACTCGTCCCTCCTGACGCACATCTAGAGATGAGGTAGTTCAGATGCCCCCTTTTACTCGGCATCTGCTGTCGGCCATCCGACCTGCTAGTGACGCACAGCATGAGTACCACTGAGCTATATTCTATGTTTAGGATTCACCGTACATATACATAGGCGCCGGCGCGACGCTGTTAGTTTGCGGCGAGGCTGCAGACATGATACGGTTCCGAGGGTGCCGAATGAACAGGTAATAGGAGATCGGGAGGGGAGTATGTGCGAAATTGGACTGACCAATTCTTTTCTGCGAATAGGGTAACAGACCCTCATATGGGACAAAAAGGTGACTTGGAACCGTGCTTCATTCCGATACAGACCTCGTATGTAACTAGTAAGCACTTTCATACTATGCTCTATGCAAAAGATTGATATGAAAGGAAAACTTGGATCGGCCTCGGCCAATCCCCCCCCTACTCTAGCACCGATATTCTTGCCCGCCCCGCGCCTAGACCCGTGATCCAAGGTTAACGCCGTCAAATCTACAGGGTACAACCGACATGACAGTGTCTATTCGGCCAGTTCTGTCCGAATGGCGACCGAGCGGATCCCTTGGGGGGTGGGTATCGCGAATAGGGTCTTCAAAAGGTAACAATAGCAGCCGGCCGGAGCATATGTAGCTAGGCACGAGAGGATCTAGATTTACGCTACAACAACAGAGCAGCCCATTTTCTTGTAACCTGTTCTGCAATATAGTAGTGAATAGAATAAAACAATAGAACTAAATTGCCTGGAAATAAGGTATTGGGTGCTATGAGCAAGAGTACAAAAGTCTATGGTCAAGGTGAGATTTCATCCGGGGTGCCCTCCGCGTGGGCTAGGTATATATATGTAGGCTAAAAAAAAAGGGCGGAAATAGAAAGAGGAGAAAGGGGGGGGGGGGGGGGGGGGGGGGGGGGGGGGGGGGGGGGGGGGGGGGGGGGGGGGGGGGGGGGGGGGGGGGGGGGGGGGGGGGGGGGGGGGGGGGGGGGGGGGGGGGGGGGGGGGGGGGGGGGGGGGGGGGGGGGGGGGGGGGGGGGGGGGGGGGGGGGGGGGGGGGGGGGGGGGGGGGGGGGGGGGGGGGGGGGGGGGGGGGGGGGGGGGGGGGGGGGGGGGGGGGGGGGGGGGGGGGGGGGGGGGGGGGGGGGGGGGGGGGGGGGGGGGGGGGGGGGGGGGGGGGGGGGGGGGGGGGGGGGGGGGGGGGGGGGGGGGGGGGGGGGGGGGGGGGGGGGGGGGGGGGGGGGGGGGGGGGGGGGGGGGGGGGGGGGGGGGGGGGGGGGGGGGGGGGGGGGGGGGGGGGGGGGGGGGGGGGGGGGGGGGGGGGGGGGGGGGGGGGGGGGGGGGGGGGGGGGGGGGGGGGGGGGGGGGGGGGGGGGGGGGGGGGGGGGGGGGGGGGGGGGGGGGGGGGGGGGGGGGGGGGGGGGGGGGGGGGGGGGGGGGGGGGGGGGGGGGGGGGGAAGCGGAGTTGGACAAGAAACAAGAAAACAGGTCTCGGCCCTAATAGGGGCACACGCCTTCCTTCCTGCGCCGCACCAGGAGCCTCTCCCAGGGCGGCGGGAACTGGTAGTCGTGGAACATCAAGTTGGTCGGGGCCGCCCCTTGCTGCCCGGGAGGAACTTGAAGTCGTACTCGGTCAGCAGCTTGACGAGGACCATCTTGAGGAGAGGGCGGCGAAGAAGCGGCCGGGGCAGGCGTTGCGGCCGTAGCCGAAGGACAGGCTGGTGCGCGTGGGGCTGGCGAAGTCGCACGCGCGCGCGGCGTGCTCGTCGGGCGCCTGCAGGCGCAGGCGGTAGTAGCGCAGCGCGTCGAAGACGGCCGGGTCGCCGTCGCCGCCGCGCACGTGGGCCGCGTCGTTCTCGATCGCGGCGATGGGCATGCAGGCGAAGGTGCCGCGGGGCACGTGCAGGCCGCCGCGGAACGTGTGCGGCGCGCGAAGAGCCGCTTCATGCCGAGCACCACGACGGGCGACGTGCGCTGCGACTCGCGCAGCAGGCTGTCGAGCTTGTGCAGCCTCGTAGGGCGCGTCGGACCAGCCCCCCACCGCCGCCACCGTCTCGATCTCGGCAAGCAGCTCGCGCGCCAGCCCCGGCCCGCCCCCACCAGGTCGTACAGCACGTTCGTGAGCCGGTTTCAGCGACGTGTGCGTCGACGCGAACGTCAGGAGCACCTCCGCGTGCGCGATCGTGTACGGGTTCCGGTCCG
>JAJNNV010000116.1:0-28757 GCA_022544895.1 Biscogniauxia sp. FL1348 | reverse complement strand
CTTTGTCCTCATTGGCGGGGCCACATGTGGGAGTGCCACATCGGCTAAGACCGGAAACCGGAATCGAATCAAAGTGAGCAATTAAGTAGAACTTTGCGTACCTCAAGTCATCTAAACACGGATAAGGTTATCTTTATTATTGATAAGCTAGGTGGTATAACATGCGGGAATAACCTATAACTATCATAGTTGTATTGATAGAGGTCTAATTGCTGCCAATACACAATGATCCTACCTACATTTGATACCTCCTGTAGCATTATGTACCTAGGTCAATATCTCTGGTCATCGTAACGCATTACTTAGGTATTCATACTTACACTACCTAGAACCATAACTATTGCTTAGTAATACACACCAAGATACCTAGGTATCTATATATCATTCACTCCTGGAAATACCACCATTCTCTCTAGATGTGCCCTCTGTGCAGTCGATGTGAAACTCTCTGTTCACCATTATCCGGTGCTGGGGAATCGATTCAAGTGTAGTCCCATAGCTCCGACCAGGCGTTGGACCACCATCAACGTGGATCCAAGTCTGATCATCAGACCACCAAGTATACGGAGCTAAGAATGTTTTTTGTTTCCGGTAAGCGCCCGAGGAGGCGATACATCCCCTTTATTTTTTCGAGACTGCAGTATATTCTTGAACAGAGGCGCGTAAGATGGTAAGCTGCAACCTAACAACCCAACTGCGTTCTCAGCTAGATTCCAGAACAGGAGATCGGCCGAGTTCCATGTTATATCAAGATTCCAACGTCGTGGCTCGGCCTTGGCGAAGTAAATGGCTGATCCAATCAGTGTTAGTGATTGACTCGTGTAAGTGTCGGAGCGAAACAGATTTAAGGCTGCCAGAAGCTATGGCTTCGCAGAAATTGTTATAGGTTATAAAATGACGAAAGAAGACCGGGGGTCTTCTTAAGAAGTCACTTACCCCAGTGATACACAATGATACGTGTGATGCTGCTGGCGACGGCACTACGAAGATATTAGCTAAACACGGCGGGGCTCAAACATCTAGAGAAGCTACAGTATTTAGATAATCAATACAATGTAGACAATACTCACATAGATCCCAGAAGAAATATGCCAGCCACGGCCAGCTTCTGCCGCCACGGCATCTGCAAGCGCCATACCATAGGGACAGGGAGCAGGAAGATAATGATATCCAGTGCTAAATCAGAAGCCGTGTACGACAACAAGAAGAGCTGATATTCGTCTACGCAGAAATAGTTAAACTCGGTTTCGAACCGGTCCGTGAACGTCGACACCGGACTGCACCGGATGGCGGTGGCCACGGTATACGCAATGCACCAAGCCAAGGTGATGCCGATCAGGACATTGTTGATGATGCTGAAAGCCCGGACGGGGAACAGTCGCCGGAAGAACAGAAGCACCGAGACCTTGGTGACGCCTAGGCAAAAGGCCCCGATCACCTCGTACGCGTACCTCGTCTTCTCGTAGACGTAAAACCGCATCGGGTATCTCAGCCGGCCGTCGACGAGCTCCAGGTGACTGCCCAGTCCTCCGGCCGTAGTTGCTGCGCAGCGCGCGAATCAGTAAACTTCTGGTTCCCCGCGCAGAATATGCTGCTGTCCATTAATCAAAAACATACCGACGATCTGGGTGACGGATAACGCGACGCATATCACCATGACCGGGAGGGTGATCCAGTCGTCAATCCCCAGCTTGGCCCGGCTGATAGACCGCGAGTAGAACCGGAGCCCGACGGACCCGATCGAAGTGACTATGAAGAGTACAGCCGTCCCGATCAGAACCGAGGGCGGGTAGCGGTTGTAGCTGGAACCCTCCTCGGGGATGGTCATCTTCGAGTCCTGCTATGAGGCAACTCTCGCTATATCAATAGTAAACATTAAATCATATAGCTCTACTTTCAAACCGCTCGGCCGAATTTCAGATTCCAATAGATATGCGATATAGATACTTACATCATAGGGTATGAAGCGTTCGGATGGCCCCTGCGGTTTTACGAAGATGGCCCCGGACTTGAGACAATGCTCTCAACCATATCGACTTCCGGAAGGGATATAAGGCCAACAGCCAAGTTCTATAGAAAACCGGAGCTCCTCGGATGTCTTAGCTCGGAGACAGGAGTGACAGGTAGGATGAATCACGGTAAGTAAACTAGGATAGGTATGAAATAGGAACCCCAAAAGTCCATCTACGGGATAGTGGAATGGCAGCAGATCAAAGGGACTTTACGAAAGGGAAAGCATGCGCAATTAGGCGTTCTCTTTGTAGGGTAAGCAGGCGGTCGGGGACCGACTTCTTGAATCCTGTAAGCCACGCGGTAACACAACCCATGCTCATGTGTAGGACGGCGACGCAATGGGGTCGATGTCATCTAGTAGATCTTCGTGTACATGCTTAGTATATAATCATTAGTATAGTATCCCATATTGACGGTTATTAGCCGCGGTTCGACCGGGAATTAGGTGACAATATTTAAGTATACTGCTTGTTCTCTATTTCAACGTTGATGTTCTGATATGGTCTTGATGCTGTTGCCTTTCCTGGAAGACTTTCCAAAAGTGTGAAGACGCCTCGGACAACGAATGGGCTATGTAGTAAAGCTGTTCATACCAATACTATAAATACTCAGCCCGTGCCTTGCACGCCAGCCTCGGAATGACACATCTTACCCTGGCCTCACAAATGAATCCTAACCAATGGTGATATTATCACCATATGATCAGGTTTCCTATCCCGAGGATTGGTAACGGGCTTCTAGTCACACCTATTCTGTCATGAGCCTTCTGAACTGGCATTCCCTTGCTTATGAGCGAAGAGCCCCCGAGTCATGTTGTGAAACCATCACCCATCAGTCATACTTCCTGATAGCCTGCGACAAGCTTAATATATCCAGCAGGTCCGAACTTCGAGTGTTATTCTAAGCAGCCACTGGATCAGCTTAGTAGGTAGGCATTGCAGTAAGCGTTTTGAAGGGGTTTTTTTTTTCAAGGGGAAGTTTTATCTATGGTTAGTTATACTCTATTCAAACATATAATATATATATATATATATGCCGAACTTTTGCGATACACCCGTCGGAATTATGTACATCAAGTCTAGACCAGAAGCCATGCGAATATCTTCTCGTGTGAGGTAGTGTTTTCATCGGCGCGCTTACCGTTCAGCTACAGCCACGGTGATATTGCCGAGCAAAACGAAAGCCTCTACCAGTTTCCTGGAACCTCTTCAAATTATACCTACTTACAGGCCTCCGCCGTTTTGAACCATAACACAATGCGCTGCCACCCTCAACACGACCGCTGACAGATTCATCGCAACTTCGTTGCAGTTGTCTCATTCATCGAGAGGGCTGAAGCGGAAGACTAGGTATTCAGCTTGCAGGCGAACGGCTTATACCATACCGCCTAATCGATACACTTTCCACCGTAGGTTGGGAGGTCTTAACTAGATTCGCTATAATCACAGCCCTATTTCAGCCCCATGGGAAGACATCTCAACTCGGGATATTTCCCCGATAATCATGAATACCGGAATGAACTGTCATCTAGTCTAATCGTGGTTACGTGATAAACGCGTAGAAAGGCCAAGCTTGTAAGGCACAAAACGTCAGTCGTGGCTCGAAGAGGATGCGGGTATTATAGAACGGACGACGAGACATGATTATGCGAGGGTACAGGACTCAAACTACCTAGAATCTCGGGTTGTTCCCTATTTTATATGTACCTGGCGTACGCCATACAGCCCACCTAGGTATGCTACACTTTATTTTCTATGTTCTTAGCAACGACCCACCCTAGATAAATACATAGCTATCAGGTTATAGCATTAGGCTAGGCACACTCTTACTGTCACAGAAGCGAATGAAGGCAAGAGGGTATATAACTAAAGGGCGTGGTGATCTATGCTAACCTTAGAGGATTAGTATCTGATCGACGTTCTATCTCAAGAATTCTTAATATCATTTTTCTTTTCCTCTTTTATCAGCTCCTCCATGCATCCAGAACCCAAATATATAAAACTGAAAACCTACTACCTGCTTTATCCTATATACCTAGGTAGAGCAATCGAGCAGGAAACAAGCAAGCCCCTAATCATTAGTCGAATAGGGGCAAGAGGCTTAGACTAGGTAGTATCTACCTATTGACAGTAGACTCGGGGGTAATGCTTACAATGGGCATCTAGATTGTAGCACAGATACTTTCAGAAAGTCACGATAGTAGGTAAATGGAGCTATCTCCGTTTCTACTGCTCCGTTTTCAAGTATATCCGCATATAATATTTATGTACCTAGCCCGGAAGCAAGCTTCGACCCATGCAAGAGATATTTAACAAGTTCCTTCCGAGTTTGGTCTTTTCTCGATGCAAACGCAAGGGCTTGGGCAACTGCGCCCAAGTGATCTAGGTTAACATCTAGAGTTAGAGTTGGGTGCTTCCACCATCAACTATTTGCTGGTAGGTCAGTGCTAAGAAGTCCTCTTGGTGGTAAACCTAGAACTATCGATATACCTACAATCGCAGGTAAGTACGATTAACATAAGGGCGAGACCGCGCCTGTATCATAAGCATTATTTACTATGTATGTAGAAGGTTAGGTAAATCATGATACCACACTGTATGTAGTAAACTTAAGCACTTAATAAGTAAAATACTTACCGACCTCTCGCCAGAGCGCGTCACTTATACTCTTTGTATGCAGGGCGGACCAGTTCCTCCTACAATTAAGCGGGACAAACTAGGTTAGCAAATTGACGTCAGGGCGCCCAACTGAGGCCCCTATTTCGTCATGACTCCTTTTGGTGAACGTCAACGACGCAAAAAAGAAAAGGTAGAATCGAGATTTACGGGCAGGGACTTGGTAAGCAATACGTTGGAACACGGTCACTTTTCTCAAAAGTTGTAGCTGCACTTGAAAGATGCAGACGGATTATTCCTCATGTATTAAATTCGCATGTCGCCATGATCTCACCCATTGTTCGAGCCACCTACCACCATAACAGGTTGCTGCTTTCCAGCACTACTCTCAGAGCCAGTACTACTACTACAACTCCAACCACATTGAACGTTAGCAGCACAAAGCTACCTAAGATACGCTCACCAGTCTACAGTCCTAGACAAACCTTCAGGATGGCTTCCAACAGCGCCAATGCACCACTCACGCGAGATAAGCTCTTCAACCTGAAGGGCCGGGTCGCCCTCGTTTCTGGTACGTGAAATGCATGGCAACAGAGTTTGTAGAAGTTCCACATACTGCTGGCAGAGAGCTTACCACATACTTCTTCATAGGCGGAGGCTCTGGCATCGGCCTCATGGCCACGCAGGCCCTCGTCGCCAACGGCGCCAAAGTCTACATCACGGGCCGCACAAAGGAGAAGCTCGATCGCGTAGTCAAGCTCTATTCAGAGGGAGAGGGCTCCATCATCCCGCTGCAGTGCGACATGTCGGACAAGGAGCAGATCGCGCGCCTCGTGGAGGAGATCTCGTCCCGCGAGCCGTGCCTCTGTATCCTGATCAACAACGCCGGTATCAGCGGGGCCACGTTGCAGACTGAGGCATCGTCAGCGCGCGATATGAAGGCGAATCTGTTCGACACCGAAAAAGCGACGTTCGACGACTGGACCGACACGTACCGCACCAACGTGCCTCAGATCTACTTCGCGACGGCGGCGTTCCTGCCGCTTCTGCAGAAGTCGACAGAGCGGCACCAGGGCTGGTCCGGCACCGTGGTAAACATCAGTTCAATCAGCGGGCTCGTCGAGACGGCACAGCACCACTTCGCATACAACGCGTCTAAGGCGGCAGCCATCCACCTCACACGCATGATGGCAAGCGAGATCGCCAAGAACGGGCTCAAGATCCGCGTCAACTCCATCGCCCCAGGCGTATTCCCCAGCGAGATGACGACGGAGGGTAGCGGCGAGGACCAGAAGAGCGCCATCGAACGCGAGAAGTACGAAAAGAAGGTGCCGGCGGCGAGGCCGGGGAAGGACGAGGACATGGCACAGGCCGTGCTGTTCTTCGTTGCGAACCAATACCTGAACGGACAGACGCTGGCAGTTGATGGTGGCTACACGCTTGCCGCCGGCCAGTAGATGGATAGGTTATGACTTCTGACTTGATACGAGCATGCCTCCACGTTAACCAGCTTGACTTAGTGTATTCTTAAGTTGTCAATGGAAAAGGGAGAGAGGACGAGAAGATGAGGAAGAAGGCAAGGAAAGGAAAGGAAAGGAAAGGAAAAGAGAGACACCTTTGCAGATCGGCAAATAACTGTTTGCTATGGAGGACTTGCGCAGTCGGACCAATTCAAGTACAGTCGCACTTACGTTTTGCCCCCTAAAAACATCGGAAAAAAGACTCAGCGCATGTGTAATGACGACGGTAACCACGCCATATCTGACGAAGGTATACATAGGTGCCATACCATAGGTTAGGTAGGTACTGCTATGTTTGCTTTCTCAACCCTCGTCGTGATAAAGATGCCCCCTTTACCCCCTTCAAGATTTCGACCACGTCAAGGCGTCACTTGTTAAACCAACTTGCTAGGTTTCGATGAGCTTTGGTAACCTTTAATTCTGTTTTAGCTGTCATGTGAACCCGTGTATACCTTTCCCCCCTCAGGCTCTATGCTGATGAGAAATCAAGTCTTGCCTCAGACCCGATGAAGATGAGACCGGTGAACCCGATTTTGGCTGGCCGGTTGATCTAGCGTAAGTTACCCAAAATAAAGTAAGTTTTGTGCATCGTCGGCTTTTACTATGTAGTACTGTCCTTCTTCTTTAGCATGTGCGCTTGTGTAAGTGTAAATGTTTGCCGGGTTGGTAGGTCGGGTATGTATGTAGATGTTATGATAGGTGGCTTATTCCGGTTCTCTCTCTTTTTTTTACGCTTGTTTTCTGTTGCACATACCTACATCATCGCACATACATAGGAAAGGCGAATACTACATAGGTACATACCTAGGTATTACATAAGAGAAGGGATGTTGTTGGTTGGTCGGTTGGTTAGTTAGTTGGTTGTTGTTGATGATGCAACGTCATGTATTGGGAAATAGAAAGACAAGAGAAAGGTCCTCATGTGCTGCTGAGAAACGTTATGTTGTACCAGACATGTTAGGGAGGGGGTATAAACTAGGTATGTATCTGATGTACATAGGAGGGGTGGAAAGAGAGAGAGTGTGTGTGTGAGAGAAAAGAAAAAGAAAAAGAAAGAAAGAAAAAAAAGGGACAAAGCGAAATCTCAGACGCATCGTAGATCATGAGACAGGATAAAGTTGATGACTTGCAGCAAGCACGAGGCAAAGACGGCTGGGGTGTCAGAGTGTCAGAGTGTCATTGGGGGTCATCATGGTAAAGTTTAGACCCCGCCATACATACCCCCCTGGTTCCTTGCCCATTCCCTAGTACCTAGCCCTGCTCAGAAGGTCTGCTGCCGATATGCACTACCTACATAGGTACCTACCTACCTATGTAGGTAATGTACCTATGTACTACCACCATGCACGGCGCGCCCAGGTTTATGATCTCCTTTTTTTTTCTTCTTTTTTTCTTTCCTCCCGCTTGCCCCTCCACCCCACGTCAGAGAGAACCCTAGGTACATATGTAAGAAGCAGGTAGGTACACTACGATGCAGGAGTAAGATTGCAAAACTGTGGGAACACATGTACGAGCGAATGGGTTCGAGAACAAAAAAACAACAACCAATAACAGACAGAAAAATGTCTTACAGATAGGTTGAGGTTGGGTAGATCATTCTGTATTCGAAAGAGAAGAAAAAAGGGGGTTCTTGCGATGCAAGGAGAGAGAGCAAAGTAAACGCCATTTTTTACCAGAGACGGGAGGTGATCGAGAAGAATCTGGGGTTAGTTTGCCATTCTGATTTTCTTTCAATCGTCCTGACTAACTACCTAGTAGACATCTAAAGAGTTACATAAGCAGTTCGACTCTTGAATTGGACTAGGTAATGTACTGGATGGTTAGGTCCGTTGTAGTACCTACCTATATCATACAACACACCCCTACCTATCTAGATAGGTATGTACTTGCTATGGGTAGGTGGTTAGCTAGCTCGTATCTCGTTTTCCGGCCGCTCATAGTAGAATCTACATATGAAGTTGGCCGGTTTGAGCCGCATGCAAATACCTACGCGAGATTGATACACCACACACTATCGGCCAACGTGTGTGGTAACACAGCTCAGGGACACCAAGACACACTCTAAGTTCGGTTGGTGGCTCCCTTTTTTGGGGTTGCGCTGCAGGCCATCGACTCTAGGTAGGTTACTAACCTAAAAGCCAACCCACGCTGCTTGACCGACTGGCTTCCACGAGGTCTGGCCAGTAGGTAGGGTGAGACGAGATGAGGTCAGGGGAAGGGGGGAGGGAGTGAAAGGGGAACCCATCCTCTCTCTTGTTGTGAGTTGTGAGTTGTACAAGCAAGCGGGTTCGCTTCACATGTAGGTAGGTACATACATACATACACTACATACGAACTCGGATATTGCTATACGTCACCGCGCCTTCGCGCCGCCCTTCAAATCACTTCCCTCGCTCACGAACTTCAATTTCGGTTTAACCTACCTACCTACGCTCACACCGATGCATGGAAATCGCAGACGTGGTGTAGGTAAGTAGGTACACGTAGGTAGGCAGGTAGATTATGTTAATCCACACCGCCGCCTACCTAGGTATATCCTATCCTTTTCCACCCTGCCAGACCGCTCATTCGACGAGGGAAAACGTACAACCCACACGAGCTTTCTCTCTTATCCCGCCTCCTATCTTTAGAGTCTTCTCCTCTATGTACCTAGGTAGGTAGGTAGCACCTCCACCACTGCCACTGCCACTACCTACTATTGTTAAACCACTTACACAGGTAGGTACTAGGTTACCTCACTTACACGCAAACGCACTAGCGTAGTTGAGCGAGCGAGCAGTTCTTTGCCTCTTTACCCTAGTTTGGTGTACCTCCCTATAGTGCACACTAGACCGCCATCTGCGGAGCCGCAGCGTCCTTGCAGCGACGATCATAAGGGAAAACACTGCAATACCTAGGTATGTACCTACCTACCGACCAACAACACTACCACCTACCTAGGTACATACCTATTCCGTGCTTTACCCCGGCACCTACCTACCTATGTACATACCTAACCTACAGCATCCCAAAGCAGTCTAACCAAGCTACCTATCTACATACGTCTTTCTAGTGTAATGCCATGCAATGCAATGCTCATGCGAGAGAAGGGAGGGCGACTTTCTCTCGCGCATAGCCACTACGTTCTAGCGTGTATGTAGGATGAACGACGAAGAAGAAAAAAGAAAGAAAGAAATGATCTAGAACATTCAAACCCAACATCTACATATAGCCACCCCCAATTGCACCATCTTTCTCTCGCTCGCTTCCTATAATTAGTTATATGTATCTCTCTGTAGCATACCTAGGTATGCCTATATGTAATACGTACATAGGTAGTAGTTGTAAACAAATTGCAGATCTCCTACCTACACCTACTTATATAACTTACCTAGGTACATAATGACTTATACCTATCTAAACCCACGCCCCCCAAAGTTCTTTAAAAAATAGACAAGGATGGGAAGAAAAAGAAAAAGAAAGGAACACTCTGTAGAACTTTACGCAAGGTACATAGATAGGCATTAGCTATTCTTAATAAACAATACCTACCTACCTACTACCAGTATTGATCCGTATGTAACCCCCCTTCTCCTCCCTTCTTCTCAAGTAGGTACACTACGTACGTACTTAAAACCACCCTTAAAAAGCACTTACGTTTAGAAAAAAAAAACCCCATTAAGTAGTACCTAGTAAGTATACACTAAATAAATAGGCTACATACATCCATCAATCCCTACGTGCGTACCCCAGCACCTACATACATATAGTAAGTATAGGAGGTAGGTATCCGTTTTCCCATACCTAACCTAACCTAACCTAACCTAACCTACCTAGCTAGCCCCTTACCCGTGGCGCGAACCATAAACCCGGGAACGCCAGTAGCGTACTTGTCTACCTCCCTACCCAACCCTACATACATACATCCTATCCTAGGTACCTACTAGTATGTAGGTTAGGATGTATGCAGGTACACTACACCACACTCCTTTTTTTCCTTTCCAATTCGCCCCTATCCCCTCCCCTTCCCCTTCCCTTACCTTCCCTTCCTTTGCCTTTCCATAAGTCCAGTTCAGAAACATACATCCCCACTCTACCTACTTACCTACCTACCTACTTTAACTTAAAACCCCCCAAAAAGAGTTAACAGGAGACTTACTAGAACGCACTGTTAAACGAATGCGTTAAAACCTTGGCAGAGAGTCTATACCTATATACCTACCTACCTACTAGACAATACCTAGTACATAGGTTAAGTAGCTGGGAAGTAGGGGTCTTGCTACTTTTCCCACTTAAATTCCCGGTATCCCTGCTGGTTACTTAGGTAGTCAACCTCTAGCTTGTTAAGGCGTGTACAAGAAGAAAAAAAAAGTATATAAGTTAGTAGGCAATCAAACTATGTAGTTACTGTCTATATACCAAAGGTATACTCAGGACGATATGTATTTACCTAGTGTATGTATGCAGGTAGTGTAGGTAAGTAGGGAGGGAGGTGACTTGGATTTTTCCACTGCTATTCCTGGTTTCTGTGGGTTGGGGGCGTGTGTCTATAGTTGCATACGGTATGTGTGTGTTTTTCCTTCTTGATCTCACTTTGCGATTTCCGGATTAGTTAGATTGACATTAGATTTGCATGTGAAATCCCATTATCGGGTGTCTATCGACAAGGGGAGATAAAAAAAAATGACGATGTGACGGGGATGCAAAGCTTACAACCAACCAAACATCTGGCGGCACCTGATTGATTGATTGATGGGTCAAGACCAAGACGTCAGAGGTAACGCTTGCGGTTCTCTGCTTAGTGATTGACTAGTACTACACCTATCACGAACACGGCGATGGAATTGCATCAGTTTAGCTTGGGGAATTGTCATGTATTCAGTGACGAGTACCTCGCTGGCACGAATTTGATCATGCTGGGAAAATAATAAAAAAGACTCTATGTGCAATGTGTGAGTGTGAGTGTGTGTGTAAACAGACTGATTCCTCATGTGGCGAAACATGGCCGCCAAAATTCTGCATTTCAATGCAGTATACCCTTCCTGTCCATGTATAAACAAATTCCGCTGTTGAGATCAATTCTAATCTCTTAGTCTGTCTTGACGAGAGAAAAATCAAAACCAAAAGACCATCTCAATCTTTGCTGGCCTAGGCCGATAAAACGCCGTACTTGATGCCGAAATACCCCCCATGATGTTGTACCTAACTAATCCGAATCCGAACCGAACCGAACCGAACAATGAACCTCCCTAGGAAAAGGAAATGAAAGAAACGATCCAAGTGTGTATGTGGAGTGGAGTGACCTTGGGGGCAAGGAACCTGCGC
This sequence comes from Biscogniauxia sp. FL1348, assembly GCA_022544895.1. Taxonomy (NCBI): domain Eukaryota; kingdom Fungi; phylum Ascomycota; class Sordariomycetes; order Xylariales; family Xylariaceae; genus Biscogniauxia; species Biscogniauxia sp. FL1348. Next base: position 17,305 of record JAJNNV010000116.1, on the reverse strand, counting down.
ACTCCGGGTATCATTGTAAGGCTCCCCAGATGCTGTGATTTACCAAAACCAAATCTCTTGTGATGTGTCGGCGCTGGGGCGATGTATGAAAAGACGAGTCCGAGAAGTACAAAGGAAAACAATTGTGTGGATCGCTAAGCCAATTCGATGGCAATCGTCAAACTCCGGGAAAAATGAAATAGACCAACCCGACTGAACTGGGACTAGATGCAGGGGAAACATGGAAGAGATGCTGGACTTCGTGAAGCCGTAGGGACAGTCGTTAGAGAGAGATTGAAGATTTTGCGGTCGAATCCATGCCGGATGGATTCCAAAGACGGGTTGCCATGTTGACTACCTACTTAGACGTAGGATGTAACCCAGTCCTTGTGGAGCCAGCCAACCTTGTCGAATGCCGTCCAGAGCTTCGACGCTTTGTTGACGTCGATCTTGCAGGCTTGCTGGGCATCAGTCTTGCGGAACTCCTTGCCCACGCGAAGACATTCGACACGTCGAATAAACATCCTCCTCTTGCTTGTCAGATAAGTGGCACAGTCGAGCCGGAGGTTGGCAGCGAGGGTCACCTCATCTGGATGGAGAAGATGACGATGAGGGTCGCAGCTAAGATCAATAGGAGTTCCTTTCCAATCCACCTTGAGGCTATTCGGCTTGTTTGGGAGATTATCTACCGGCGGGCAGTAGTTTGGAAGGGCCTCGAAATCCTTATCCTCCCGGTTCGGGGCAACCGCACGTCGCGGGGTAGGGTCGGGGGTGATGCTAGGCACGCGTGCAGGGAGCTGTCTCGAGCCAGGGGAGGGGAAAGGACCAGATCGGATAGGACGCGGCGGGATAGCAGTTTTTGCTTCGACCGGCTTGCTGACCTTGGGCGCTCTCGCCGGTTTCCCCCGCTGTGTCTCCTTTCGAATCGGCTGTGGCTTGGCCGGGAGGATATGCGGTAGCTTAAACTGCCTGTTGCGCGCACCCGCTCGTCTATCGGCTAGGAGCAGGGCACGCTCCCTCTGGAGCCAGGATCGCGGGTTCTCCTTGTACTTCTTCATCACTTGGGAGGAGAAGAATAGCATCAGCTCGTAGTCCTCTCTCTTCGGCGGTGTTGCTTCTCTGAAGAGCTCTGCAGGTCGGGCCACCATGTGATCATCCACAATTCGCTGCGTGTCGATCGAGTCGTCCTGGGTAAACAGGGGCTGCTGAGGAGGCGAGTGGGCGATATCCCGCGTAGGGTACAAGATGGGATCCTGCACGGGATTGGTAGCCAACGGCACAACGCTCAGGGCGTGATCGTCTGTCTTGGTAGCAGGAGAGATCGGGGGCGACAGCGGCGGGATAGGCCCAGGATATCGTCGGACATCAGAGACGGCTGGACCCATTGCTTTCGACATGGCGGGCCGGGAAAACGAGTCGAGTTTGGGAGGCTCAGGTGGCGACATCAAATTGCTGATATCGAGAGGTTTCTTGGGTTCCGATTCCATTGAAGGAGCAATTGCTCTCATCGCGATGTTGCTTGCGTTTGGTGAATGGGAAGAAAACGGGTGGAAAGGAGGCGAGTGGGTTGGTATCTGGGTGCCGAAGGCCATGGAAGATTATAAGGCAACTAGGCAAGGTTGGTTTGTCAGCCACGGTTTGGATGTCTATGGTTCGATGTGGTGGTCGCGCAGTGGCAAATCAGGCAGACGCCTAATTGCAACGCAATTGAGTCAATTGCTGTGTCCAAGGCGAAGTCGATGCGAATTGGAATTGCAAGGCAGTGGGTGGATGGGGACTTATTAAATAAATGGGGGGTGTGAACAAGCTGGATTGGGATTGGGGGGGTGTGTGTGTGGTGATGGTTGGTTGGTTGGTTGGTGCTGGAGATGGGCAAATACCGGTATGTATGTAGATAGATGAATGCGTACAAATTGTGGGCTCACTGATTGTTGGAAGTTGGGAGAAACGAGTAGAGTTGGTCTCGGAGATAAAGGCGTGGGTATAAATGAGTTACCTCTGACTTCGTGGATGCCTGTATGGTAGGAGTGTGTGTGTGTTGTGTGTGTGTGCAATTGTCCGAGAATGTGAATCGTCCAACAATGGACGTAGACGTGATAACAATAGGCACGTAAGTCGTATTATTCAACTGAGGAGCGGCAGATTAGGAGAATGCGGGTTGTTGGTACCGCATCTATCACCCATTTGCGGGGAACCCAATTGAATTGCTGAGAAATAGAAGGCGGTCTAAACGCCGAGTCTGGAAGTGTGCACGAATAAATAGTCGAATATATCACGTCGTACCCCCCTCTGCGTGGCGAAAAGAAGAGAGGGAGAGGGACAGACAGAGCGAGAACGGCTGCAATGGTGCAATTCGAAGATACCAGTCAGCTGGACCGACTGAGGTCGCAGAGAACAGGCGAGAGACGGGAGGAGATAAAACAGGACGGATGGATGCTGCAAAAGATGAATCTGTTTCCGAGGGGAGCACGGGTAGATGACTGGCAGGTGAAGTAGGCAGAACAAGTACAAGACAGCCCCAATAACAAACCTTAACCCGGTGACTTATTATCAGGTTGCTGTGCTGCTTGGGCTGTACCTCGTTCGGACAACAAGACGTGGATGGCTCCTGATGGTGGTGTCGTCGAGGAGTCACACTGCCCACCCCCCTGTCCCTCCAATCGTAGTCATCGATGTCAGTCATAGGAGGTGCCCTGGCGTAGACCATATGGATGCAGTGCGGGCGCAGGGATCGCTGGGCTTTATTTTGGGACCGGCCCTGCGTGGAAAGTCATGCTGCTTCTAAGTACCGCAGGTACCACAGCGACAATCGGTACTTCTACCATCGGAGTAGTGACTCCGCCTACCGTGCGCAGGTAGCGCCCCAGGCACACGCCCCCCCCCTCTCAAGTTCACTGGAGGGGGGGAAGAAGTGAACGCGAACGGATGCCCCTCCCCCCCATCTCATCTCAATCTTCAACATTATGTACCAACACTTAGGTATCATGTGCATATAGATGCACCTGTGTCGCATTCCACAGCAACAATAACAACACCATCAGATGCAGGGCGAAAGGGACCCAATACTCGGATTGATTGCCCACTTGGCACAATTCAATGCCAATTTCTTGTCAATGCCAATACGAAACCACAAATCCGGGGAGAGAGAGAGGGAGAGGGAGATAGAGCCTGCGCACAGAACCTGATGGATGATGACAACATCGATCAGGCTTCAATCCATGTGTGCGTTGTGTTGTGTCGTGGGAGTGGGGGCGTGGGAACTTGAACGGTCCGTCAAGACAGAGCGAGCGAGAACAGACTGGAAAGAAGAGGGTGTGAACACTTGTCTCTGGTCCTCGCCAGTCGTCCCTCTGTGCCATTACTGGCCAATTATCTCTGTTCCTTACTTGACGCCCAACAAGTGCTGCGGGAGATAGACGGACACAAGATTTTGTCATACTGAACCTGCTCAGGGTTTGGAGTCCAATGATGGGGGCGAATTGGCTTCATCGCTTCAGTCGTTGATCCGCCCCGAGCTGCCCGTTGGGTACCAAGGATACCATCTTGGAGTTTTACCCAATTTGGCGGTTGGCTTCAAACAAGGTAGTTGTGCCTCTTTTTTTATGGACCAGATGAGAGACCGAATAGCCCGCCAGACAGATGACGATGCCGAATCGCCGCAATTAGCTGCATTAATCGCTGAGTGGACATAGATCTGGAATGTCATGCGATTGCGCAGATTTAGCAGCAGTTGTTGTCGCTGCGACGGTTGCTATCGTGTCGTACAGATTCAGGCCATCGCCTGTCCTATCAGGGACAGTTCGTGATCGTGGACCAATGTCTACACATCAAGATCTGCGCGGAGGGCGGGCCAGCCCAATTGGCAAGGCGACAACCTAAGTATTGGTAAATAGGCTGCGAGATTCACGGTTGAACCGTATCTGACATGTCATCATCCCGTTAGTTAGCCAGCAACGCTGCCGAGCTAGAGCTGGAGCTAGAGCTAGAGCTAAAGCCAGAGCTACGGTAGAGCCTGCAGTAAGTATAGCGAAGCAGGCAAACCAAGCGTATCATGTATCCAAACACATGGTGCGGAGATCAGGGGTTACCATCGGCAGCACCAGCGAGCGAGGAATGCATAATAGAGCGGGCAAGGCGGGTATCGGATTATCAGGTACATTAGGGGTAGCAGCACAGGCTGGGGCTCGGGCCACAGATACATATACCTAGGTACCATATATAGAGGCATAAGGGACCGGAGTGGAATGTAGAGAAATGAACAACAGGGAAGAAGAGATATTACCACAGCTTTGAGCGCACCCCTTCCCCTTGCCCATAGCAGAAGATCCGAAGCATCTTAAGGCCGGCGAGGGTGTACATACAGCTCTTTGTGCGTCAAAGCAGCAATTTGTTACTGCCTAGAAGCTGACGCGACCAAGACGCAACCAGCATTGACAGACTGGCAAAACCTAGGGAGGCAGGTAGATAGGTAGGTAGGTAGGTAGGTAGTCGTCACCGAGTAGCAGCCTACCGCTCCGACCACAGACTGGAATAGGGCGAGAATAAGCCGAACTAGGGTCTGTGACTAGAGTCGACAAGTCCACTCGATTTGTTCGACTCGGGCGGGTAGGGCGGGTAGGACAGGGTGATTGAGCAGAACCAGAGGAGACCAGGAGGAGACCAGACCAGACCAAGCCAGACCCAAGAGGCAAAGAGGGGAGGAGGGTGGACAACGAGGAGAGGAGAAGAGAGCAGGTTGGAAGCATGGACTGCCACATCAGAACGAGGGAATTGACCAATCAGACGGGCGAATTGATGACGACATGACAAAGTCAGGCTCCTGTTGTCGAGTTGGGAGCTTTGCCTTAGGTAGGTACTCTATGCATGAAGATGTGTCTGTGAGTCATAATGGCGATGGCAAAGAATTGAGTAGAATGTGTCGATGAGAGAAAACAGCAAGGGAATGGGAAAAAAAATTATGAATTGCCATGTCATCGGTTCAGTGAATTGCGACGATAACAGAGGATGGAATAAGTGGGAAGCCAGGTCCTGGTTTTACCCTTTTCCGCACCTTTGTTATTTTTGATTGGCTGCTGGCCCTGGTGTCAAGCGATCTATGTCTGCTTTGGGAATAGACCATGGGTTTTATCTTTTTTATCGATAAGTTAGTGCATTGTTCCTGCTTGCCCTGCTTGGTTGACGGGCAGAACGGGTTGATTAGCTGTGCACGGCCATGGAGCTTGGCAGGTATCTCTTCCTTCATGCATGTACCTGTACCGCAACCCTCCATCCTGGGTACCTGACCTCTCGAGCCACTCACATCCCGTGTCATCTGGTAAAGTCACAAGCCGCAACCATCAGGACGGGGGTGTGCCACTAGGCAAGGAATATGTAGCTGCTCGGAATCCAACGTGGTGGATTCTCCAGATTTTGTGATCTCTTGGTGCTTACAACTACTACCTAACCACTAACCTGCCTGCTAACCTACCTGCTAAGTTAGTATAGGTAGGAGAAACACTGGTGAGCAATGCATTGGTGGTGCATGCTATCAGCGATAACCATAAACCCCCATCGAGACTTAGGACATGAGACACCCGACCCGACATGAGACACCTACACTAAGTAAGTAGCGTACATACAGATTACCATACATATATACTACAACCTAGGTAATTATCGATAACAAGTGCTGACGATATCAACACCTACCTGGACCTATACACACCTGTCACTAACTAAAGACTTACCTGCCCACACTGGGAAGTACTAAGGTTAAGTAGCTTATTAACAGCAAGGCACAGTCCGATTCACAGGTGGTGAGTGGTGGTGAGGGTAAGGTGAGGTGAGGTAAGGTAAGATAAGAAAACCCATTCCTTCAATCCGGACTTTGACGGATTTATCATGCACAAAGTCCTTTTAGGGTATTGGCAACGACTTTTAGCATCATCATCAGCATTATCGTCATGTTGTGAAGAAGAAGAAGAAGAAGAAGAGGAAGAAGAGGAAGGTGGTGATTATGATGATTGTAATCGTAATCATGAACCACAATCATCCCATCAACCCATGTTTCCACGTTTCCTGTATTCCCCCGACAGATCCGATGTTCCAATTGACCCGTTATGTTGAGGGATGCCTAAGGTTAGGTCAAGTACCTCTATTGATAAGTCGGTAGGTATGAACAACCCTTCACTTACATAACGCATGTGTTAGGACTGATACCCCCTTTTATCCTTCTGCTTCTGCCCCAACTGCGCCTCCAGCTACTGATTTAGTTTACCTAACCTAGGACCTTGTCGTGCTGTACCAGACTCTCCTATCCTGTCCGTTCCAAATCCATCGTGTCATAAGCCATACTAACTAACGCAAGGGAGGGGACATGAAGTGCACACACAGGACATTCTCAGAGTTATTTGAGCCCTCTACGAGACAGACATAAAGGAACGGACAGGGTTATAACATACTAATGAACTTCAATATTCACCTACCTCAATATCCAAAGCAAACAAAATACGTACCTACATATTGACATGCCTAGGGTACAGCAACTCTTGCATTGGGTTGAGTTGCATCACTGGTCCAACGGACTACTTTCTTTCTCCTACCAGACCAGTCCAAGCCAAGTCTTACATGCCAACTGTTTCGGATCAATCGACAAAGCAGCTGTCCCCCCCAATTAGAATCCTAGGTACAGGTATCACAACCTCAATCTATCTAACCTAATGATTACATCAATGCCTGGAGAGGGGAAAGAGGGAGAGAGGGGGGAGAGGGGCGAGGGGGGTTTGTACTGGTAAGTCTGGTTATAAGCCAGCCTCCCCATAGACATTTGATGGACAACATCATATAAGTGGAAAGCCAGGTAGGTACTTATAAGTATCGAAACCTACCTATTGCCTTCCTATATACCTTGACTTACCTGTGCTACTTCCAACTTATTATTATTACTTATTGCTGACTTATCTAACCTATGTACCTTACCTCTCTCTCTCTCTCTCTCTCTCTCTATCTCTCCCTCTCTACCTCCCACACATTGACATACCTGTAACTCACTTGCATGCAGCAGGAAACACAACGACGCCCTGCTTGTTGGGCATTGAGCCACTTACAATACGTGCGCCAACCATCTTCTCCCGCCATACATGATTTCAATGCCAAGCGTACGTCCTCTGCGCAAATCGACACTGATGGGAGCCTTTCAGCTGAATCGACTATTTACAATATGCTTGTAGCTCACCTTGGCAGATCTCAGGCTTGGCAACCGTCTAAGTACTACTAATAGCACGATTATCAAGCACGCTCCCTCGTCCTAAGCAGGACGGGAATGGCGCGTTGTACTACACATGATCTTACGAAGGCAACGGCGCGAACCTTTAGCTTAGCGACGAGCCGTCCGCCTAGGCTTAGGTAGGTAGATCCGTACATAGGGGATTCCCGACCGACCAGGCGGGACTGATTAGTATTATTTTTGGAGGCGTGGGAGAAATCCCGATACTAACCTATCCCTCTTCGCCCCCCCCCCCCCCCCCCCCCCCCCCTTTTTTTTTTCTTGTCCCCTCCCCTCTTCTTCTTCTTGTTCTTCCTCTTCTTCTCCCTCCCAGAGATAACACCTCCATCAAGAGCGCTTGGTCACGCTCCGTAGATAGCAGTTGTCACTTGACCTCCACCTTGACATTTAGAGACGCGGTATCTAGTGATACCTACCTTACAGGTCAGTCAGGTGCTACAGGTCGGTGGTTTATCTTGTGGTGTGTAGGTATCTAAATCCACTTTCACATGTTGCTATACCCTCTTAGGTAAAGCTGCCTTTCTCTCCCTTGCTTAAGGCACACCAGTCGCGGGATTCCGATACTACCACCACCACCTCCTCCTCCATCACCACCACCACCATTACGTATGTATGTACATACCTATCACTATCACCCCCTCCCCACCCCCTCCCTGGAAGCTAAGCTAGCCCGTAACCTACATACATCACCTAGGCCTTTTTGTCTTATTACCTTGCCGATACCACATCCAGCGTGTCCTACCCCGCCATTCATCTGACGTCTCAATAACAACTCGTGACAACCCCCATTGGATTCGCGTTATCGATAGACTTGCTATTATCGTGTTTCCTTATCACCCCTCACTCAGGTTCCAGTCGCAGAGCTGGGATTGGCGTGTTAGTCGCCTTCTATTCGTCTTCTCATCCATGCAGGCTGTCCCCTTTGAGCAAGGCACATGTTGTACCTGATTTGCGCCAGCCCCAGCTGTCTGTCGAGCTACATACATATACATACGCATAACAGTGTCAGATCTACACTACGACGGGCGGCGTACGGTAATACAAAGAGTTGCCCGACATGGTCGAGATGGGAAGAATGGAAGAGATCAGCGGAGGAAGAATATGTGAGTGAAGTTGTAGTTGGTTAGTTCGAATCCGTTCTGCGGACATCTTCCTGCCCAATCTGAGACTGACCCACTACCACGAGGATCGTCACCCAGGATCTGTCTAGTCTCTCAATCTGTAGCCTTGAGGAGTTGTTCCAGGTTCTACCGAGCACCGCCTAGCGGACCGTCACAGTTGGTTGGGATGAATAGAACCGTTCCGAGCATCTGCGGAGCGTCCCGGTGCATTCCGGTGAGCCCATAGAGGCGGACATGCTCAACGCGCTGATGCGGTACCGAGTTCCTAGCTCAAAGCACAAACTTCGGTCCTTAGGTAGCTTTAACCATATGTCTGTGCCGTAGCAATACGCACCGGCACCGACTTGCCGATGTGTGAAAGCATCGCGAATGGCACAGCGCAGGCTTTCATCCCGTCTCCACGGAGATCACCATGGTCTACTTGCCACGGTGTCCCCGGGATCGTAGTGCTTGTCCTCTATCTGGTAGCCATGTGTGCTGTGCTGCTAGTCAGTGCTCATCTCATGTGTTTTTTCGGCGGGGATATCCCGGCCGCAGACCTCGCTGGACACTCAAATCCCGTCGTCGTTAGAATACTTCGTGCTCTGTTGCGAATATGTATCGACGCCGTCCTACGTCGAAGGCGGGAGTCATGTTTGTCTGTGGTTCCTGGGAGAGAGACTTACACATGAACAACCGCTAAATCCGGGGAATTCCACGACGTCAAAGCTTCTTCGTCCATCGATGACAAACCCCTTCAACTTTCACAGGCTAGGACATCCCCCTCGGCCCCGGAAGCTACGGATGCTGCTTTCGTCTCCATCTCATTTCATTTTCACTTAACCTACCCCCTAACGTTTCGTCAGGTGGGCACCTTCAAGAGTTACTAGTAATCGGGCGTTGTGGGCCTACTTCTCGCTCCTAAGGCTTCGCAGAACAGTCTATCTACATGCGGGCCCAGCTACCACAACCAATATATTTCTCTTTACACTCTTTAAGACTATCGCAACTGTGCCGGTGGAGCGGCCAAAAGGGGAAAGAAAAACCTCCAGAAGGCGAGGCACTTTCCTATAAATTCCCGAGTCACCAGACAGGTCTACTACCTACCTGTCTACTTTCTCGCCTACGGGCTTACCTATACCCCCCCTTGTTCCCTCCTACCGTGAAAAAGGGGGGAAATGGCTGCTTGCCGCTGGAAGCGCACGCTCTACGGCTCGGACCAGTTCGTCGAGGCCTGCGGCGCCGTCGTCTTCTCCTCTCACACCTCCTCCGACAGCCGCAACGACATGTCGGTGTGCCTCCTCTACCACGGCGATGCGGGCGAGTGGCTCCTCCCTAAGGGGCGGCGCAACTGCGGCGAGACGCGCCCCGCCGCCGCGCTGCGCGAGGTGCGCGAGGAGACGGGGTGCACGGTGGTGCTGGCCCCTCTGCGAATGCCCACGCGGGCCCCCCACCCTGCTGAGCCGCCCGATGTGCCCGACGCGGCGAGGGAGTACGGCGGCCTGACCGAGCCGTTCATGCTCGACGTGCGGGACCTCGCCGGCCCACCCGCCCGGCGGCGTCAAGCTCGTGTGGTGGTTCGTAGCCCGGCTGCAGGGCGTGGTGGGCCCCGCGGAAGACCAGTTCGAGGTGCGGTTCGTGGACTGCGGAGAGGCGGTCGCGCTGCTGACGTTTCAGAATGATCGTGATGTCCTGACTAGGGCTATCGAGGTCATGGGGCGGCAGGAGGATGCCCTTGGGGCGAGAGAGGGGATCAATGGGGATGGGGCTGGGAGACGTGACCTTGGAGACGGATAGTAATGGATGGAAATGGTTTGGTGAAGAATGGGGCTAGAATGGGATTCAGGCAAGTCGTTGAAGGACAGGCACAAGGGCCTGCTTACCTAGGGAAGGATCTATTCTTTTAATGTCTTTTTGGTTTCTCATGTGGTGTTCCTATTAATACTGTTAGATCGGATCTTGCATCGTAGACGTTGAGTTGGCTGGATACTGTGGCTAGACATCTTTACAGTAGCTACCTAAGCATGGAAAATTATACATATAGCACCACCTGACACGGACTTCTTATTCGTCTTTCGTATTCTGTATAATTTTCATCTTCATCCATTTCTTCCTGTTCCATTACCCAACTGCTATCCTTCTTTCTTCCAGTAAGTACCTACCTGCCTGTATCTATGCTTATTCGAAAGCCTCCATACTCCAATCTTTTAGCATAACCCAACTCAGTTCTTCCGAATCTATTTCTCTCTGTCCATACCTCTTCCTACCTAACATCCTGTTCTTTTTCCTACGTTAGCTATTAGCCTGCTTTCATCAAAAGCACTTACGAATAACACAACCTCGGTTCTGGTCATTAATACTGCGTTGTGTTTAGGCAGAAGAGATCATAAAAAACACTGTTTTAATCTTATTTCACGTTATTTCACGAAAAAGAACCTTGAACCATACCTCTAGCGTTGAGCATATAAATGTATGATATATACATATATATATTGAGTGGCGCTTACAAAGGACAGGGCATCCCTTCGATGCCTCTCTCTCTCTTCCCATGTCAGGCATGAACATTCTGGCTTTGTCACCTATTTTCTTCCGCCTACCTACCCTAGGTAGGTAAGATTGACAGGAACCAAGATAGAGAAGATGAAACTCGAAGAAATTGTGTGGGGAAATAGAGAGCGGCCAAGGGAGGTTGACGTAAAATGAGGTCAGGTTTTTTGCTAAAGGGAGTTATTAAGTGAGAGTTAAACCGAGAGAGTCAACCCTGATTCTGAGAAAGAGAAGGCACTCAGCTATCCCGTCCCGTCTTCACGTCGGGGAGCAATACTGCGTAGAGGCGCAAGACCCGCCATAGGAGGCTTGTGCAAAAAGAACTCTGATTACCTAGGGAAAGGAGAGGATTCAAACACATATATATTTATACTAGATTGCTACATCTTTCTACTATGGTCTCTTTGCTTCTCGCACTTCAACTCCTAGCTCGAATGGGAACTATATAGGGACTACTTACCGCCGCAGCACAAGATACATGAATATCGGCTCCAGCCTAATTATATACCTACCTTTATAAAGTACCATTGACCCTTACCTCCCTTACCCCAGGACAACCGAAGAAACTGATCATTATACATAAATCTAGGTACATACCGCAAGATCGCCAGCTACAAGCACATATAATCAATATAACCACTCCCTTCTCTTTCTTTCTTACTTTAGCCCCCTTCACCACTTCGGTAGCCAGTGACCTCCCTAAATGTTGTAGGCCTTCCCCTTGACAGTAAAAGCTCTGTAACTGCGAGAAATGCACATCCCATCGTCAACCGGATTTCCGCAACCCCTTGTCCGCATCCGCAGTCAGCACGCCGGGGCAGGTAACGGGGGTAAGGTAGGCGGACGCAGCCACCGGGCAGCGATCCGGGCAGCTAGGCGTTCGCAGAACCTTTGTGTGGCCTTAGGTTGCCACTCACTCCGGTACTGGCCCTCCACTCTTGGTGTCAGATGGGACTGCTTGTTTAGTCTATTCGGTCCCGCTCTTGGCGTATGTAGTTGACCAGGAAGACGAAAGAAAGCTCGTTTTCATCGCAGTACGCAGCGAGGAGCGCGCGAGAAAAGTGCGCCGCCGTCTCGGTGAGAAGGGGGTCCGGGTCAGCGCCCGTCCTGCTCGATGTTACCTACCTACCTACCTACTCCTTGATGGTGATGCTCGGCTGCAGCGCTAAGATGGCGGGTTCCCAAGGTCGTGGGGGCAGAAGAGACAGAGATACCCCGTGATGACTAGGTACTGAAAGTGTAGCTGTAGCACCTGCGTAGTTATCAAAAGGCAAAAGAAAGAGTTGTGGGATGAAATATGTGTGGATGTATACGTAGATTGTATAAGCGGGCGAATAGCCATCCCTGCGGCTCACCACAGGAGCAAAGGCCCAATAATTAAGGTATATAACCCATGAAAATGGCATACTCGACCGAGTCGCAGCCTTGACGATGCGCAGCCGCCATTGCCTTTCGCCCCATGGACTGGAAGCGTCACTTACCTATGCGCCCGCAAATTCCCCACCATGGCTATCAAACGCCAGAATTATATATATATATTACGGTATCCTATACGTGCCACGAAAAGACATAATCCTGCCTGGGGGGCTTATCGTCGATTACCTAGGCAGGAAGCTTGCGTCTCGATAGCCGAGTTCCTTTCCCCCCTTTCTCCAATATAATGAGACTAGGCCGCACGTATTTTCTTACGGCCGCGTCGATCAGATTGCACTTATTGCCCATGAGACACGTATAAAGATTGGAGAGAAGAGGAAAAAAGGGGTTCGGATGTATAATAACATCTCGTGAGAATTTGTGAGATGGCATATCGTGTGTGTATTAGAATATGAAAGAATGCTCACGCCACCATATAATTAACGCTGAAGAGAGCTAATTGATAAGTTCTGGGCCACTATAGAGTTTTTTCTTCTTTTTCAAACTAATACAAGAGTGACTTTCCTCGAATATGACCTTGGTATATTGATCGATATCCTTCAACCATAACATTGAAGAGAGCCGTTGCATGTGATGCAATAATTGTCTTCAGAGCAACATAACGGCTAATAATTGATTAAGTTTTCATTGGTCCGTGGTTAAGTTGTTCTAGTCATCTATGTACTGTCTGGTATACTAATCCAGTATCCCACAAGTACGAGTTATATTAATACCAATTGTATCATCACAGCTGGGACATCAATAGTCAGTGTTTGCTACACTTTCGAGTTTACTGTTGGTATAGAGTAGTAGTAGTAGTCGTCGTTTGATATAACTTCCAAAAGCCTGCAGATCAATACGCAAAGGTGGGTACTATGTAGGTACATTAAACAGTGTATAAAGTTACCAACAGAGCACCATCTCCAAGCTTTTCAGTTTAACTAAATATGTACCTACCTACCTACCTACCTACATAACACATCATGATGGAAATTGATCCAGTGTCACTCACTCACAATAAATGATATGAATGAACTTGATTGATCATCGATACCGCTGAAGCATTACCCACCTACCTAGCCAATCCGACGATAACCTCACGGTCCCACAGCCTTGTTATAATCCCTTGGCACTATAGTCTGCATGTTAATTCATGTTACATATGCAGTGTACTACATACCCTGTACATAGTTCGGAGAGTTCTCCTGGGGGCCCCGTTGTGTTTAGCTCATTGATCTACACGGTGAAAGTTTTTTTTTCTTTTTCTTTCCCCTTTTTCTTTATTCTCTCTCTTCTGGCCACCTCACCTCCACTTAGGACAAACATAGCAAGTTGAGTAAAAACCACCTTACCAACTTCCCTACACAGCCGAACACCCTGTACTACACGCCCTTTTATATATATCTATATATACCAAGTCCTTCGTGAGTCAGATAATACCTACCTAACCTAGGTCGTATATGCGGGAGGACCGTCTTGTCGCCATGGACGACGCGCGCGGCCGACTCGCCACGGCGCGACCCGCCCTCGGAGCGCACACCGCTTCTAGCGGACGCGAAGCCGGCGGACGGGCTCGCGCGCGACACGTGGTGGTCGGAACTCAGGCTACTGGCGGGGTACTCGGTGCCGCTGGTAGCGACGTACCTGCTGCAGTACTCGTACAGCGTGATCACGACGTTTGTGGCGGGGCACCTCAGCGCGGACGACCTGGCGGCGGCGGCGGTGGGCATGACGACGATGAACATCGTGGGGCTCGCCACGTTCGAGGGCATGGCGACGGCGCTCGACACGCTCTGCGCGCAGGCCTACGGCGCCGGCCACCGCGTCGGCGTCGGCCTGCACGTCCAGCGCATGCTGCTGTGCATGGCCCTCGCCGCGCTGCCCATCGGCGCCTTCTGGCTGTGCTCGCCCTGGGTCCTGGCCCTCTTCCTGCGCCAGCCCCGCCTCGCCGTCCTGGCCGGCCGCTTCCTGCGCGTCAGCCTGGTCGGCCTGCCCGGCTACGCCTCCTTCGAGGCCGGCAAGCGCTTCCTCCAGGCCCAGGGCGACTTCAGGTCCGCCATGGTCATCCTCGTCATCTGCACGCCCGTCAACGCGGTCCTGAGCTGGCTGCTGGCCTTCAAGCTCGGCATGGGCCTGGGCGGGCCGCCCTGGGCGCCGCTCTGACCAACAACCTGCGCCCGCTGCTCCTGCTAGCCTATATCATGACGCCCCGGCGGGCGCTGGTTCGCACCAGTGCTGGGGCGGGTTTCTCGCGTGAGGCCTTGTCCAACTGGGGGCCCATGGTCCGGTTGTCCTTCGCCGGCTCGGCCGTCAACCTGGGCGAGTGGGCGGCCTTCGAGATGGTAGCGTTTAGCACATCGTACCTGAGCACCACCCACCTGGCGGCGCAGACGCTCCTCACGACCATCTCCGTCGTCTCGTGGCACAATCCCCTTCTCGATCAGCGTCGCCGTCAGCACGCGCATCGGCCACCTGGTCGGCGCCGGGCTGCTCTCCACCGCCGGCGTGCGGCTGCCATCTACGCCTGCGTGTTCACGTTCATAGGCTGCTTTGATGGCTTTGTCATATTCGTCCTCCGGGGCCAGCTGACTCGGTTCTTCTCTGACCGATCCCTCCGTGTGCGCTCTCGCGGCCAGGTCCATGTTGGCCGTTGGTGTTTTTCCAGATTATAGATTCCATCATCTGCTATACCAATGGCATGATCCGCGGGCTCGGCCGCCAATTCCGTTGCTGCTTGGGTCGTCTTTGGGGTGAATTATCTCGCCGCTGTCCCTATTGCCATCTGGTCGAGCTTGGCCCCTGGGGCTTGGGAATCGATGGTATCTGGATAGGCCTCGGGGGCGGCATGGTATTGATCGCTCTCATCGAGTGCCTATATATGAGGCTTCTGAGGTGGCAAGACTGCGTCGAAAGTGCAAAATTAAGGGAAGATTCATAGCTGGTAGACAAAAAAAAAAGGCGGGGGGGGGGGGGGGGGGGGGGGGGGGGGGGGGGGGGGGGGGGGGGGGGGGGGGGGGGGGGGGGGGGGGGGGGGGGGGGGGGGGGGGGGGGGGGGGGGGGGGGGGGGGGGGGGGGGGGGGGGGGGGGGGGGGGGGGGGGGGGGGGGGGGGGGGGGGGGGGGGGGGGGGGGGGGGGGGGGGGGGGGGGGGGGGGGGGGGGGGGGGGGGGGGGGGGGGGGGGGGGGGGGGGGGGGGGGGGGGGGGGGGGGGGGGGGGTGGGGAGGAGGCTTTGCTCAAATAGCTGATAGATAGGATATATAGATCATTGCATGTTTCTGTGCTTACGCACTATGTGGCGTGAGCACTACGCGTCCCTTACTCTTAAAGTAATGAAACGTTTATTTGGAAATATAATTAAACATGTATAGTAGATCGGGCCTGTTCGAGACACCCGTCTTTTCGGTGTCAAATTACTCCTAGGAGGTAGGCAAGTAAGTAAATATTTTTACTGCACTAATCGACTACGCCAAACGAAACAGTCAGCCTCGGCAGTATTTCCACAATCTTCTCCAAGCACAGCCCTCTCTGGATATGGGCATAAGATTCTGTTATTATTCCGTCCATAACCGTCAATAAATGTCGCCAGTAGACTCTCGGGGGCTGTTCCGTTTTCACCCCAATGCACCCAAGGCATCAAAAACTGTCGCTGGCTGCCCATTCCCAAAACAGTGTGCGAGACTCGGGTCCTCGTAAACCTGTAGCAGTCATGTCCGTTCTGTTCAAACTCCCCGATGCTTTCATAGTCATTTTGGGTAGCATGGCCAGGCCGTGCTGTACACCGAGTTGATCGTTCGTTAAACCATTGCGAACCACAGTTCCAAGCTACATACCAACCCATAACACGCCAGTCAGAATCTTACCGCTCGCCTCGTAGAGCCCCGTCAGGTCAGGATTACTGCTCGCAACTACCGAGTCGTACTCCGCTCCTGAATCTCGCGTGATCCCACCAAACTCCTCCCAGGCGACGGCAGAGTAAAATTGTACTCGGGGCTCTTTCCAACGAAGAGTTGGATCTACTGGTATGCTAGGGGTACAGGATTGCTTTTCACATATGCCGTCCTGATATCTCGTAGCGGAAATCGCTGTGCCTGTCACATCGCTACGCAGATCCGTACCGTGGTTAATTCCGTCCCTGAGAAAAGTTCCCATCGACATTGTTAGGACCTGCCCAGTCAGCATTGGCAATTACCACCGCCGCTCTGCTGATCGCTAAGGACCTAGGTATTCTCTGCGAGCCATGAGAACCGAGTTCCCAGACAGGGGAAGGGGATCGAAGGAACAAGTCTTCGGGCCACTTCCAACCGCGTCATCCGCATCGCACTCCTGGGCGGCCAGAGCGGTGAGAATGTCTAGTTCGCAGCTATGCCCATGATACTCATGAGCATCTTCGGCCCAGAACATCGCCGGGACCCAGTAGATAGCTGGTGCTGAGGCCGCTATACCCGTCACAGGCAGTAGCATGGTTCTGTGCCGCCTCGAGCCCCTGACGAACAGCCATTGAAGTAAGAATAGTCCAGGGGGGGGAGGCTTCCGTAAGAATTCCGGGTGGAACTCTTCGCTATGATTGTCTATACCTCAGTGAGATTCATTCACGTCTAGTAAGAACCGACACTTTTGCCATTTCATTCAACGTACCAGCACCCCCGTGCCGAAAAGCCATGTTATCTTGACCGGTATAAGGCAAAGCAGTTACCGTTATATTATCTCGTCCATCCTCCTCCTCCCGACGCCGGGCTAGACACGAGACTACCAGAAAGTGCACAGCTTCCCGCATCCCTGTACGGTAGGTAGGTGCTATATCGTCGCCCCTTCAGGGTTAGAGAGCGAAGGGCAGCACAGGAGAGCCTTCGACTATACCATCATAAGAATGAGACAGACCATTTTTTGGCAAAGAATTTATTGGGCAAAGATAGAAAAAACATGAACACGGGTCTATTCGCGTTATAAAGTATAGGCCGACCATGCCCATTCCCTGAAATACCTATTTACCTACCTACCTCCTC
>JAJNNV010000115.1:0-29911 GCA_022544895.1 Biscogniauxia sp. FL1348 | reverse complement strand
GTATATAATTTATTTTTTTAAAATTTCTATTAAAATAACTTTTAAAACTTATTATATTATAGTTTTTTTTTATTTTTTAATAATTAATTTTTAATATTTAAGTTTATTATTTTAATAACCTAATCTGTTTTAATAAGTTAAATATTGCAAATAGTTTTTATTTAAAAGTTTAAGTGCTATAATAATACTATACGTATTGTAAATAATAGTAATTTATTAATTAATTTTTTAAAAAAAAAGCAAATAAAAACTTGCGTATTTAGCTTTTAAGCTGTTTACGTATTAATCGTTAAAACCTTACTAAAAGCTATTAAAAAAATGCTTTAAAAGCATAATGCGCTTTTTGCCTTTTTTTTCGCCGTTTCGGCGTAAAAAAAAGTAACTATACTTTAAAATTTTAATCCCGTCGATTTAATATGTACATATATATTAACAAAGCGTAAAAATGCTATAAATTAACTTTTTAATTATATATATATTAAAGCGTTTAAATACTATTTAAAAGTTTTAACGTACTTATAAGTTACTTTATAATGCTTATTTTAATTATTTTTTTTAAAAAAACAAACGAAATTATTTAACGCAATAATAAGCTTAATAATAATTTCTTTTTAAATTTTAACTTTTTATTTAAATTTAACATATTACTTATTAATTATGTCTTATAATAAAAACTTAATATTAATAGCAATTAAAGCGTTTTTTTTAACTATATTTAACTTTAATAATAATTTAACGTTAAGTAATTTAAGTTTTTTTTGCTTTTATTGCAAATTAACTATTATTAAAATATTTAGCAATATTTTTACTATATAAAAAGTTTTAAAAGTTATAATTAAACGTAACGGCGTTAAAAATATTATTAAAATTGCAGCGGTAAAGTTTACATTTAAGTAATAATGTTATTTTAATGTTTTAAAGCTTATAAGTTAAAAATTAACGCTATTAATAATTTGTTAAGTGCACCTGCGCAGCCACTAACAGTAGCTTGCGCACAGATGATAAATGCAAGGAAAGGTGAATTTACAAAGGTACAGCACATAAAGGTACTAGTAATTCTCTACATGATACATCAACATGACATACCTTACATATGTAGAATTCAACCTGTCAATGTCCATTCCCATTTCAATATTTACACCTCTCTCCAGCATCCTTGACATAAATTACCTCTCTGGTCTGATAAGTCAGTCCGACCTGCCGTACCTATCCCAGTCAAGGTTAGTCCGAGATCTTCAAATCGTCTCGGCCCAAATCCTACGCTTCGTTTATCGTTTGTCTTATACTCACTCCCCTCCTCTTACAACCTGACCTGAACCCTTTTCCCCTTTCCCCTTCCAATATTCCGACATTTGATATCCCAACACCGACACAACCCCAGAAACATGGCATTTACCATGCACTCGCACTCGGGGCAGTTCTGTCCGGGGCACGCCAAAGACCAGCTCGAGGAGGTCATCCGGCACGCCATCAGCCTGGGCTATACCACTATGGGCCTGACCGAGCACATGCCGCGGACCCATCTCGAGGACCTCTACCCCGAAGAAGTACGTAAAAGGCCTGGCCCCTCTCCCTTCCCTAAACCTCTACTCTACCTGCTCACCACACCACACACCCAAACCAGCTCGACAACCCCGAGGCCTCCCTCGCCGAGCTCTTCCCCCGGCACGCCGCCTATCTCCTCGAGGCGGCGCGCCTGCGTGCCAAATACGCCGACCAGATCGAACTGCTGATCGGTTTCGAGGGCGAGTGGCTGCGCCCCGCGTACGGGGCCCTAGTCGCCGAGCTGGCCGCCCACGCCGACGTGGACTACTTCATCGGCAGCCTGCACCACGTGAACGGCGTGCCCATCGACTACGACCGGGCGTACTACCTCCGCGCGCAAGCGTCCTGCAGCCGCCGCGGTTCGGCCCCCGCACCTCCCGCGGGCGGGGACGAGGAGGGGGAGGAGCGCATGTACGAGGTGTACTACGACCAGCAGTACGAGATGCTGACGGCGCTGCGCCCGCGGGTAGTGGGCCACTTCGACCTGGTCCGGCTGCTGAGCTCGGACCCGGGGCGGGACGTGCGGCAGCGGTGGCCGGGCGTGTGGGCGCGCGTGCGGCGCAACCTGGCCCACGTGGCCGGCTACGGCGGCTGGCTCGAGTGCAACAGCAGCGCGCTGCGCAAGGGCCTGGCCGAGCCCTACCCCTGCCGCGCCGTCGCCGAGGAGTGGCTCCGCCTCGGCGGCCGCTTCACCCTGTCCGACGACAGCCACGGCATCGCTCAGCTCGGCACCAACTACGCCCGCGCCCTCGACTACCTCGCCGGCCTCGGCGTCACCGAGGTCTGGACCCTGCGGCGGCGGCAGTCCGCAGACAAGAACCAAAAACCCGTGCAACTGGAAGAGAGGAGCGTCCCCCTCGAGGAGATCAGAGCTGTGGTTAGTAAATGGGAAAAGTGAAGGGAGGAGGGACTCGTTCTTAAAAAACAAAGGAAAGGGGGGAGGGGAACTACCCTATCTAAATACATCATCAACAAACATCCCCTGATCTGACAGGTAAATTTCATGAGATACTGGAAGATCTTCCCTGGCATGTGAAGGAAGTAGAGCAGGAACGCGAATGAATCAAATGAATTGATGGATGGACGAATAGGTGCATACCTAGATTCCTACTTAGATATTGAGATCAGTCGAAGAAATGGAAACTAGCTACCTTAAAAAAGGGGGGGAGGAGGAGGTTATGTGAGCAATGATCCCTCTAACCTAAAAAGAAAAGGAAAAAGAAATGGAAATAGGGGGGGCTTACACAAATATCTACCCTACCAACATACATACATACATACTTAACATAACTTAGACGGGTACAAAAGAAAGGGGAAAAAAAGAGAAAACCTAGATACCCTAGCTGGTATTAATTATGTCAAGTAGAGACATAGACAGACTCTCTGATAGCCCTCCACCCCTTAAAATCAACCAACATTTCCCGTGCCATTGATATTCACATACCTCGTCATCCATCACTACAAAGACAAAAATAGAAAATAAAAACATAGCACCCTGTGACAAAAGTGAACGCTAATGCCGTGTTGACTATTAGCTCTTATATGGCATACGTGACTCACGCAAGGTACCAAACACTTTATACACAATGTTTAAAAAAAAGCTTCTCTTTTACTACCTAATGTGCTATGTGTGTGTACGCGCACGCGTTACCTGCCTTGCGATTATCACGACCATCCTCCCAAAACTTGTATATGATGAATATTTGCTTTGTCTTTCGCTCCTCCCTTCCCTCTCCTTTAATAACCCCGAGCGTGAGCTTCCTTCTCTACTAAGTTATATGTAAGATATATTCTTTGGGATATAATAATGGTAATGATAATAATAAAACGCCTCATTCCTTGAACGCCCCGTCCACTCCTCCTCTCCTTCCCCTTTATTCTTTCCTCCACTTTCAGAGATTTCTGGCGAAGAGAAGAAAAAGAAACCACGACGAAGATTTGCAAAAACCCCTCAAAGAGTAATCGAGATATCAAAGGTAGGTAGGTAGGTGTGCATCGTAGGTGCTAGTAATTTCTTTGCCTTGAACTGCTTTCGATCCTCGAACCCTGCATAGGTAGGTCGATACCAAAATTGAACCTCTTGTGGAGAATTCGCTTCTAACTTCCCTGGCCCAGCGTCTGGTCCTGTCTCGTTCGACCAAATAAATTCTCCGTGGAAAATCAAAACTCAACGCAAATCAGAAATCAGAAATCAGAGAAAAGATATCGTAGTAAAAGAAAGAAAGAAAACAAAAAGATAAACATCATGCAAATGCTCTGGGGTATCTCTAGGCAAACGGGGCCATCATTTGTTTGCTCCGCTCTTCTCCATTCTACTTTCTTTACGCCTCTTCATGAGGACGAAAAAAAGAAAAAAGAAATTGAATCTCGGTTACTGATAATACATAAATTAAAACGTAGCGCCTTGCAAACTGGTAGTCCTTCGGGAGGGGCTGTAGAAAAAGAGGTGAAAAAGGTAGAAAAAAAAGAATCGTTTCAATATCGTTGATCATGTGTTTACTTCTGTTCCTTCAGAAGATAGAGCAGGAACGAAAGGAGTATATAGCGTTTGGTCCATGTCTACGCATCTCCCAGTTCCACAATTTCGAGCCACGTTCTCACGGCCTTTCGTAAGGCGCTTTCCTTTTCTCGCGTTGCTTTGTAGCTAGTATTTCGGTCGTTGGCTTGATTCTCCCTCTCACGCTGATCTACCACGTCCTGTACGATGTTTTCTAGGGCAGATAGGACGACAGTCTTGCATTCGGCACGAGGAACCTCTTGGAAATCAACCCGGCAGTCTGGTGCTACTCCTTCCTCCATTTCCGAAGCTTCGCTCTCTCTTCGTTCTCTTCGTTTGCTGCCTGACCGAGAAGAGTTCGCAGTGGAGCTTCCTTTGCTCCCGTCACCATGAGTAATAACTTTCTCTACGGCTTCGATAAGATCCTCGTCCAAGGTCACCAGTTCCTCTTCATCAATCGCATCTTTGATTGGCTGTTCATAAGGAGAGAGAGCTGGAGTCATGAGCGAAGAAACATGAGGGGTAGTAAGGTGACTGCCGGTATTTCGATCAACCGAGAGCTTAGGCTTAACCAAACGTCTATAGCGGAGAAGTTTAATACTGAAGGTCGTCGCATCTGCTACAATCACGCTGCTAACATCGACCCACTGTTCCGCAGGCCACTCGACTGACAGTGAATGGGGATGCACTGTCGGCGTTGGCTCCGCCTTCAAGGACTCTCGCACCTGTTCAAGCAGGTCGTTCTGGGGCGGGATCGCTTGCAAGGTGAAATCTGGATGGAATCGTTGAAGCCATCCAGCAACGTTCAATGGCACATCGCCATCAATAGCCAATCTAGAAAACTGCTCAAAGCCTTCTAGCCCAGCCCCCAGACCAGGGGTAGAAAGATAGCCACTGCTGGAGGGTGAACTGACTGCAGTCTCAAATGATGTAAGGTAATCCGGGAACTGGACGTCGACGTCGATCACACCATCGTCCTGGTTGATGGAAGTCTTGACGGGAGACTCATATGCTCCTAGAGGATCAGGGGTCCTCGATTGTGGCTCCAAAAGTCTCCTGGGAGTGTCGGGCTCGTCAGGGCGCGCATCGCCTTCGCCGGAATGGCCTTGTGCAAGCACATCTATGCTATATGCTTCATCAACCATCTGGCTTAGTTTGTCCTTCTTAACAACCGTCCCCTTTGCAGGCGATGCCGTTGGGCTATCGTGATGATCGGGTATATCCAGCGTTTGCGATGTAGTTGCCGTCGAATCCCGTCGCTTCGTATTCCACAGTCCGCTAATAACACTACCCCAGCGCGAGCCCTGGCTGCGAGAATCGGTACTTCCATGACTTGCATGACCATGACTGTCTACTCTCGAAAGCGATCGCTTGAGATCATCAGCAGCCACGCTTCCGCTGCTGTCAGGCCGGGTGCCGCGGCTGGCACCGCGTCGATGCATCGTGGAGAAATGAGGGATCGCAGCATCGGGCATCACCGTATTCGTAGTAGCGGCACTGCTTTTCCGTGTGCTGAGATCGCTCCCGGCAATTGGGAGGTTCGCTGGCTTGAAAACCTCGGACGAACGGCGCTCGTGATGACTTTCCATACTCAGATGCGCTAATTGGGCAGGTATTCCGGTAGTAGACCTTGTTGTGGCATGAGATTGGACGCTGAAGCTGCGGGTGTGTGAAGAGCCTCTTGGGCCTTGTCGGCGATTAATCTTTCGGCGCAACGACTCTTCCTTGTTGATCGGTACTACATAAGACGGGGGAGACTGCCCAAACCCAGCAAAAGAGGCCGACGTCGCCGGCCTCTGGGCGCGGACTGTGGGAAGCTGTTGGTTAGCAGGCAAGAATGCCGAGAGCAGGAAGATTAATCTCCTGGCCGCCATCTTGTCCTGCGCGACAATAATCGTTCGCGAGGGCAGAGATGTGTCTTCCTCGCTCTTGGCCTTCTGCTGCTGATAGTGGCGTCTTCGATGCCATATCGGACCTAATGCTTGGAGCCAATCTGTATGGGTTGCCAGGAACCCGGTGAGAAGGTTGAAGAAGAAGAACCCCTGTTCTTTTCCGCCTGCCCATTTTGCAACCCATCTGGCCTCGTCCCTCCAAGGACCCCAGCGGCCTTGCCCCGTTACCACCCTTGTTGCACGAAGGCCAGACACAATCCTGAGTTTTGCCTCGTCGATCTCATGTTCGATTCTCTCATCTTGCATTAATGCATTCGGAGGCAGCACGACCAGCTTCGCGTACTGCTTCGGTTGCTTCATTTGGGAAGCATCAGATCCTCGCCGGCTGCCGGCCGAAGAGTTTCTAGCAATTTGGATCGGAACGTTCGGAGGGTAGGGATCAGGAGCGGCCAATTCCGCTTGTTTCAGCATAGGAAACAAGGCACTCGCCACAACGGATTGGAGGTGAGTAAGGGTTCGCATGATGATATCCCAGTGCTGAGTTATCACATCCATGCGATCCTCCACATCGTTACTGTAAGTCGACTCTACCGACTCGGAGCCGTACCCCGAGCCAACCATTGTCCAGCCAGACCGACGGGCTGATCCAAAAGACGAGGGGAAGTGATCTTGCTCGTTGTAGGAGCTCGAGGCTCGAAAAGTAGGCTTCGGCGCAGGAGCACTAAGGCTGGAGGGGTTTGAGGGGAGCTGAAGCACCAACGCCACCGCATACATAGGGGTTCTCTTCGGTACCGGCTTCGGCTTCTTCTTCTTAGGCTTCGACTCGTCCGGTGAGCAAGGGAATGGGAAACCCCCGTTATCTTCCGAGATGCATCCATGTGGTGTGTCCAGTTCGTCATTAGGAAGATTGACTGGAAACAGACGGGTGACCAGGATCTTGTTACGATCGGCCTGTCGAGTCGGAGCGGAAGAACTCGAGCTTTGTGGGTTTGGTACTTCGGAGGTGAACGACTGGGCTAGCCGGCTTGATCGCATGCTGGATCGTCCCATGGATCCGCGATTGTCTGCTACATAAGAGCTAGACACAGCTGGTACTTTCGTGTCGCTAGGAATGATGTGGACCTTGGTGGAAGTGCCCTTATAGGCCATTACTTCGCTATTGGCAAAAATACAGCTAGAAAAACTAGCTAGCTCTTCCCGATACTCCCTTGCGGCCTTCTGAGGTTCGGTCTCGGCGGAGCCGTAGTTGCGTGACTGTATGGACCCGCGCCTATCGAACGCCCCTTGTCGCGACTGCTGAGGGCTTCCCGGCTGGATCACCAGTGGGCGCGAATGCTGTCCTAGGCTACCTTTCCTGGGAGATACAGGAACTCGTCTCATGTCTTGCATAAAAGACTGGGTGTTATTGGTGCCCGATGACGCTTGTGGTCGATCAGGCGAGGAGGCGGCTGCCAGACAAGGATGACTATCAAACAGCAGCGAAGGATTAACAGAGCCTAGAGTGTCCTGCATAATAATGACGCGAACGTCACGCACATCGATATCGATGTCGGCATCGTAGTCGAAAGGGCTGGTCTGAAGACTAGACGGCAAGGCCGATATCGATGGCAGAGGAAAGACCTGGTCCTGGCGGTAGTGCAG
Organism: Biscogniauxia sp. FL1348; assembly: GCA_022544895.1. Lineage (NCBI taxonomy): Eukaryota > Fungi > Ascomycota > Sordariomycetes > Xylariales > Xylariaceae > Biscogniauxia > Biscogniauxia sp. FL1348. Next base: position 22,336 of record JAJNNV010000115.1, on the reverse strand, counting down.
CGCCTGCGTGTCCGGGAACAGAAGACTGCGCGTGTGGATTTCTTCCTGGATCGACTCGGGCGACAGTCTCGAGGGAGAGGGGCTCTGGTGAGAAGATGTGCCCCCCGCAGCTCCCGAGGTCAGATTAAACAGCTTGCCCAACATGGTGGGATTTTCAGCGATGACTCGAATCCGGAATGAGGTAAGACGGGTTCAACGTCGCGGAAATCAAACGGCCTTCAACAAGCTCCCGTCGGGCGGTGAGTATCCTCCGCTCGATTCATAATGGCGTGGGAATGCATTGAGCTTGAGAGGATCACTATGTATGTATAGGTAGTCGAGGAGGGGGTTCCAGTCTGTTCTGTACTGTTCTGCTCTGTCCTAGCAGCACGTGTCAAGAGGTGCGATAACAAGAGGTGCGAGAATTGCTATGACGACGACGATGACGATGATGGCAAGGTGAGTTGGAAAAGGTGACGGAGGGGAGGCTCGAGGTAGGTTATTGCCTGTTGGCCTAACCAGCACACTGAGAGACCAGGGGGGCCGTAGAGCCAAAGAAGCTTTCAACGGTCAAGACCGGACCTTAGGTAAGGTGGTAAAGGTAGAACGGCGACGAACTCAATCGGCGAATGATAAAGCTCCAAGTCGTTTTTATTAACTGACTGGACCTGGGCCACCGGTCAAATACGAGAGCTGGGGGCGCGTGTGGACGGTGAGGAAATGCGTGCGTGACATGTGCGTAATGTAATGTAATCGGAGATTCAGATTTCAGATTCCAGATTCCAGATCCATGTAAGTCAGTCCAGCCCTCGTAGTGTTATTGTTGTTGTTATTGTTGTTTGATCCAGGCGTCTGGTGGTTTCTATTTTCACCGTTGCGATGGCGCCACGAAGTAAGATGCCGAAGACCTGATTATAAAATAAGATAAAATAAGAAAAGGCTGCATGCGGTATGATATAGTATGGTATGGTGGTGAGACGCGATGGCTGGCTGGCTAGGGGAACACGGGCGCGTTATAGGTAAAGGTAGGCAGGCAAGACGAAAAGGGTGGTATAGGTTAAGTTATGTAGCATGCGGAGGTAAGGTATGACGTTCTCACCGGTCCGGAGTAGTTTGTCCAGGGGGGGGGGGGGGGGGGGGAGAGGGAGGGATCTCGACTTGACAAGACCGGGGGAATACGTTGAAACGGCAACAAGACTCTCCGTGACAGATTGAGCTGGTTGTGTTCAATCTGATAGATCACAACCAAAAGAGGACAGAGGACAGAGGATAGAGGATACAGAACGGAGGACACACAATCTCTCACTCCCTCTCTCGTCTTCACCCTTTTGCTCTTTTTTTCTTCTTATTCTCGTTCTCTTTCTCTTTCTGTCTCTTAAGATACCTAGTCTAACCTACTAGGTACCTCCCTCGTTAGGAAAGGGGGGAAGAGTAGAGGAGAAAGGGGGAGAAGGGGAAAAGGGAAGAAGAAAGATGACAGGAAAAGGTAGGTAGGTAGGTAGGTAGGTAGGTAAGAAGTATGGTGATAAACTAAGGAGAATTTCGATAAGGCAAGGTAGGTTATGGTTATGTAGTCAGGTAATAATCATAAATAGGAAAACAGACATTTGATCAATGATAGTGTAAAAGAAAAAAAGAGGATAACTCGTAGCGTAGGTAGGTCACTACTAGGCTTGTCCACTTGTACATACTGTAGGTAGTATATCAATGCACGTTATGATACACTAGTGATGGTTGTGACGGTTTATACACTAAGGTAGGTAGTTTACGTTAGTGTCGGTATGTAATTGGATACATGGTCTATTGTCCCAAGGTTGAAGAGGGGACCAAGTTGCTGGTATAACGTTTTTGGGGGGGGGGAGAAAAAGAGGTGCAGGAGTGGTCAGGTCAGGATGTGTCAAGTGTGAGAAGGAGAAAGTGGAAGTTGTGTGGTGGGTGATGCGTCAAGGTGGTGTGGGTGGGTTTTTGTGTGTGACTTATCGGCTTGGGTGTTGATAGGATCAAGATCTCTCAAAACCAGCCTGTTGGTTCCGCCCCTCGGTCTGAGGATACCTAAAAAGAAGAAAAAAAGAAGATGCGATCTGGCGGTGAATGAGAAAGAAGTACCTACGACCACCTACACACAATGCCTTCGATATTTCTAGCGTGCTTCCACGGGGGGGTGGTACCCACCAACTTGTCCGCTGTCAGGATCCCCAGACAGGGGATGCATGTGTCTATGGGCTACAAGGTGGGGTTTAGTGGTGGGCAGCACTTACTAGGTACCTACACTACCTAGGTACTGCGCTAAGTGGCATGGATTCGATCAGCCACACGTTGACTTACACTACATACGAGGTGGGGGAAATCGCGCCAGCCAGTTCTTTCGAGGCTACCACTTACACCAAATCAAATACTAAAGAAAATTCCATTATCGGCCCGTACAGTGGCATTTCAAGGCGAGTCTGACCTGACTTTGACACACGAACTACGCATATATTGATTGATTGTAGGAAGGGGGGGGAAACAAAAACAATCCCATGTTTGGTCTAGCTTCCTAGGCAAGTATTTGAAGTTCCTTGGTTACTTGGTTAGTTCCTTGGTATAATAAACACCAGACTAAGTAAATGCATTGATATTGATGCCTCCATCTAAGTTACCATGCTTCCTACCTAGTGTAGAGCTACCAGCGACTAATAATTATCCGAAGAAGAACCACTCAGGACGATATTCTTATGTCAAGGAACCTTCATTTAGGTATATTGATGTTTAGGTGGTTGGGTACTGTACTTTACCTAGACTGACATCAACCTTCTGGTCTTAAATTTGATTGTCTTTATTGAGACGTAATTTGAAGGAATATAACAACAACATCAAGAGGGAATTGTTAAAACATGGGAAATGATCATGATGGTAACAAGAAAAGAAAACAGAAAGTTGAAAAAGGCATACAAAACTACTTAACTACAACCTGATGTCTATATGTATAGCCCATGAATATTCTTATGGACATGCATGTATTAATGTAGGTAGGTAGCTTTATAGGTACCGTACCGGTGTCTTGTCTGTGGTAGGGCATCAATGGAATTTAGTGTAGAGGGGCCAATAGTATCTCGCCCTGGCTCTTCAATTAGGCCTCATCGGCTCATGTTTGTCTGGTTGTCATTTGTCTTGAAATTGGAGTCTCACAAATCACATTTATTCAAAGCAGGTACCTCGAACAACTGGGAGCCTACCTACACAAAAGTACATACGCCTCAGTCGTCATTTGCCACACAGCTTCATCCATTTGACTGCTTGCATAAAGTATTTGCTAGGTACCTCAACTCATCGAGGGATCTAGGTACCTCACTCCTCTTTTCCCCGCCATCAATTGAGTTCAGCCCATTCAGTATGTCAATACATTAGGTACCTACATCAATACCTATCAAATGTACATAACCTCCTTCACAACTAGCAATAGTATTTACTAAGTATGTAGGTATTCATTCCCGCTGCACTCCCCCCTAACCTTAACTATGTAGGTACCTACTATCCCATTTTTAAGCCTCAGACCTCCATCTACAATATAGAAATAAAACACCACTTACACGATATCTTACACTTCATTCCACTTAATCAGTACCGTTATCACCACAACCTCCACCTCCACCTCCACCTTTAGAACATATTTGCGACATGAAAGCAATCAATGAAAATAAACCAATAAAAACATTAGGTAAATAAATCACAATATTCCAACGTGTCCACTATGTATGCGAACTTTTTCTCCGCCGTTATCCTCCCCCTCCTTTCGTCACAACACTAAAAGGGGGGGTTCCAGCGTGAGTATCGAGTCGCCCCAGGCTCCTCTTTTCTCTCCTCTCCATGCTCCACCGCAGCATGTAGGTTAGGTAGGTATGTATACCTATAATTGGTGCATTCCACATACATACTGTACCTAGGTTAGGCGACCCAGGTGAAATATGTGCGGCTAACAAGTGTAACTGGATAACACTTGCAGATGATCTCCTCCCGCCCTGTGCGCGAATCTGTTTGGTCGATCCCGCATCCTTTACCTAGGTAGGTAGGCACATAGGTAGGTAGGGTAGGTATCTCCCGAGTCTGCCAGAAAGGAGGAAACAGAAAAGGGTGAGGAGACCAAGGAAATCGAGAAAGACAGAAAGACAGAACAGAAAAAAAGGCGACCTGCTGACGCGGCGGTTTGTGATACTTGTACGACTAAGAGAGAAGAAAGCCGTGCCTGGGAAATCTTCGATCGAAACAAGCAGGATGAGGCTCAGCTTATTCCGCCGTCACTCACGTTGTTTCCCTGGCCTCAAGACGGGCCGCGTTCGCTAGAGGTCGTGTACCACTCGCACCCTCGAGCTCGGGCCTCTCATTCGGCCGTCGTAAGGGCAGCTGACAAGCGAGTAATGCCTCTGGTCTAGGCTATATTGGCCCCTCTGCATTATCACATGCATTGCAGGAGGAGTGCCTAACGTACGTACATGGGAATCCGGAGTTAGTTATGTATGTGTATCGTCGGTTATTTCTTTTCCCTCCCTTGTTCCCGTGTTCCCTTTCTAGCCTCTCTCCCATGTCACGAACAATATACTTGGACAGAACGACTACCTACCTACGCCTACATGACGTCTGAACCAGCCGTCGTTACATACATAGTACGTATGTACATACATACGCGCCTTGCTTCGTATGCTACTGGCCAGTCTAGCCACTGACTTGCCGCTTGACCCACGCGCGTTACCATATAAAGTCCTCCTTACCATATCCTTTTCCCTTCCCCCTGCCGGTAAGCCGGTAAATATGTCTCGGTTACTAAAGAGATTTCCGCAATACCTTAGCGAAGTAGGATTGTGGATAGTCCCAGTAGCATTAACCTCTTAGTCACCAAGATCTCACTTATGATCTTGGCATCGAACCCTTGATTTTCCCTCGTCCTTTTTTATTTTTGTTTTTATTTTTTTATAATTCTGTTTTTGGAGTCGGTTTCACAACGCTTCCTTCTACATACCTACCATCTCCCAAACCAGAGAAAGAATCAAGAAGTAAGAGGAAAGGAAAGAAACAGAATATACCTACCTAGCTAACTAAACGACAACGCCGAACTGCATAGTAAATTCACAAGCTTTGATTTTTACCCTCTTGTTATCCCCAACTTCTTGGTTGTTTACCATTACAAATGGTTATCAAATTCTGAGCGGCGGCTTCACTGACCACCTATTTTAATTAAAACCGCGAGGCCCACCCATGAACGACTACGGCGGCATCGCGGATCGTAAAAAGCCCCTCGGCCGGCCCCGCGACGGTAACACGCTCGGCGTATGCCCACTTGGCGCGAGATCAATGAGTCAGGTAAAACAGCATCATGCCAATGAGCATCGGGCTATTTACGTACAAACCGAACATGCCCCGTGGCTGTTCTACTCACCTAGGTTAGTATGTATTCTCGTTGTCGCGTGCTCAGCCCTTCGCAGAACAAACCCAGCTTTCCGCAAATAGACGCATGTTTGTACGCCTGTATGTATAGTACAATAGGTAGTTTGGTAGTCGATAACCCCCTGTCGACTCGGAGGTAGCAACCGACGACCCAAGATCCGGTCACGGCACTGTGTGGGAAGACCCCTTAGCCGTGAACAGTAGTACATAGTGGTAGGCTCGGCGTCGTTTCTCTCTGGGTCCCGAAAAAAAAGAAAAAAAAAAGAAACCCCACGCGATGGAGTTCTTGACCCCGTGACAAACAGGACCCTGACAACATGAACGACATCATCGGAGAAGCACAAGGAAGAGGAGGAGGGGGAAGCGGATGGGGGGGGGAGCTTTGCTACACACGATTTTCTCACATGTGGTTGGCTGAAATGGACATCCCAACACGCTCTCAGCTCAGAACGATCAGCGATGCAAGCAAAAAAAAAACCCCCCAACCGGTACCTAGATCTGATGCGGGAACAGGCACGGGAGAGAAAAAAAAACTGAATCAGTATAACGAAAAAATTCTCAACAATCTCTTTTTAGTATTGATGCTCAAAAACTGCCCAGCTGAATGTGATATCCAAATTTAATACTCCACCCACGAACGGGGGGGACCGCACCAAGAGGGGCAAGACACATACAATACACACATACATACATATACCTGCAGGTTAATACATACTTACCTCGAACCCGTGACCTTCTCCCCATTCCTCTGCTCCCTTTTCTCCTCCTCCGAGAGAAGAAGAAAAACTCCCCCGCCCACACCTGAGGAAACCTGACTTTTTTAAAAAAATAATATTTCGATCCTGCTATGTGGATTCATGTGTCTTCCCTAACATCTGCAAGCCACCCTCTCTTTCTTTCTCGGTTCATCTTGCACGTAGATATAGACTCAACAGGCCTCTCTCCCCTCCCCTCCCCACCCCCTCCCCCAAATATGCAGATCCTTGTTGAACACTTTTCTTCTTCCTTTACCTAAAAAAAAAGCCTCCTTACCCTAACCGCATAGAGGGGGGCGGCGGTTAAGGTAAGCAAGCAGGAACTGCTTTTCCGTCAGATGCTTATTTTTTTGGTTTTTTCTTTTTACTCCTCTGCCGCCGCCGCCTCCTCCAACCTCCATGCTAAAAAAGTAGGTACATATTACTGCCGACGATCCATGCTACGTTGCTAGGGTAGATTGGTCGTATGTGTAGGTAGGTAGGTAGGCATAAGGCAAGGTAAGGTGCTCGCGTCCCGCCCCCGCCCCCCTTGTTGTGGCTTGCGGCTGCTATTGCTGCGGGATTTCGCCTGGAAATCTTTTTTTTTTCTTTCTTTCTTTTGTGTATTCTCTAGGTTAAGAACATTAGACTTGCCTGGGCATCGTCGGGTTCTGGGCGTCGTGTGTAAAACGCAGTATGTGGAGAGGTTTGGAACTTGGGCTCTTTTTTTTTTATTGTTGTAAGGGTTGAATGGGCGTAGTAGGTCCATATCACCTACCTTGCCTGCACGGGAGGCGCATGTATCACTCTGGTATCGGATACGCCACGCCGAGCATGCCACCGCCCGGTGGCTGCTCCCGAGTTACCCGGCAGCAGCTCACGTCTGTCTGTATCTTCTTCTCCTCTGGTGCCTCGTGGGGGTCTGGACAGGATTCGTAGGCCAATCACATATGCTCGGCGCAAAGATTTCGGGGTTAACTGCGAGTACTAGACTACCCTTTTTTTTTCTTTCCTTTTGTTGTGTATACATATTTTCTAGTCTAGTATTGGTGGAATATTCGCCGTCGGGTGCTCCGTGACGGGAGTGCCTTGCGTGAGGATACTGTGTCAGAAGGGGGAAAGAGAAGAGAAGAGAAGAGAAGGGAAGGGGAGAAAGCCCTTTTTGTGACCCGACCTGATGGCTCTAGAGTCTGGGTGGCTTTCTCGCTCCCGTCATCTAGAGAGAGTATCAACGTAATTTCAGGGGAATCTAGCTGTGAGTAGTATGCCAGTGTGGATAGTAAAGGCATAGCAGGGAAAGCAGAGCAAGGCAATGTTGAATCCACCACAGGCAACACATTACAAGACGTAAAGGATTCGGTCTATTCCCTTAGAGCACCACCAATATAAGTCCTTAGGCAGATGTGAACTTGTAACGAAAAGCCGTCTCCAAAAAAAACCGCAAGTCACTATTTATTATTTTATTTTAAAGCTGATATTAGGTAGTTTTAGTTATAAAAAGGTTTCTGTGCTATCTGCTCCTCTTAAATTATTTGCAGGGCTACATGATATCCTGATGTTTAAAAAATGAGTGGTAAAAATATGTTACATCACTTGGTATATTAGGACTTGTAACTCGCGAAGCTTTATATTATTTGATGTCAGGTTGAACTATCAACCCTGCTCTTCCATGTTCTGCTAAGGGAAACTCACCATCAAAGCTTTAATTTTGTGTTCTGATTCGTTACCAAGTAGTTATGAACAACATTGTCATCATATAGAAGGTGCTATTACTACTATCGAGAGGTAGTATGTCGTAGTGACTCAGTGAGTTAGGAGTTTACCGATCTTAAATAGTATTAGTAGGTATGTAAAAAATTAGCTAAAACATAGAAATGAAGAGCTTACCAAGCAAGTGTTCTTTAGTGGAAGTAATTAAACCCATATTTCACTCTGATAGAGATCATAGTACCCTCCTCCTCATTAGCATCCATAGTCATGATATCACTAGGCCCCGATACGTGTCGCACGTTTGGCCAAATGAATATTTCGGAAGCCAGAGGTCTACGGCCTGCCGTAACTTGGCGGCCCTGTTCTAAAGAACTCACGTGGCTAGGACAACAGGAACTATTTGGAGATACGTTTTTAGGTGCTTCTACCTCAGGTCCAATGTCTATAGCACCTTTCCAGGGAAATAGTCTTACTTATATTAAGAGGTGTTGGGTTATTATTTTTAAATAAAATATCAGGTAGAAACAAACTAATACTATCAATATTTTAATCGAACACATGTAACGTGAGAGGAAGGAATGGTCAATATTATTGAACTCCAGATGCTCAGCAGCTAGTTTTATCAGGAAAATTAGACTCGAGAATCTTATCATACATAAAGTATAACATATACTTTCCATACATCAGACTTAGTGTATCTTGGGAGCACCAACAGTTATGCATCCCCAAGATCAAATACAGTTGAAGACTTCAACTATGAAAGACTCAGGTCTTAGCTATAGTATTCAAGTCATTCTATACGACTTTGGAAATATTCGAACAGATCATGCTTCCCAGAAACAAATATCTCTAATAATCGACCCTCTTTACATCGGCACCCCCTATTTCCCACAAGAGGAGGCCGCGCGCGTTAAAGCAGCTATAGTGAGGCTGTAAATATGTACATTCGGGACAATGTGGTTGTACTGTACTTAGGTAGCCTAAGAGATCCCACCCCGCTGTTTGGTTTCTCTGTTGAGTGCTACGTAGAGCTGACCCCCCTGAGACATGGTAGTTGCCAACCTACCTGGGTCGGTAGGAGATGATGGAACTAGTTTCAGCCAAAAATTGGGTTACATAGTGTTCGAGTACCTACTCTCGATAGGTTATACTAGAGCACCCCTCAATATCTTGATAAAGAGATACCTACAACAACGTGAAAATGTGTATATTATATCAACCAAACTCATTGATGTGCGTCTCTACGTATATATCCTTATAAACTTCACCTTCTCGCGATATCCTTCCTATAATAAATACTTTTAAAGTAGGCATATCTTACATCTTCGTGCGGCTGCGACGCTAAACACCCGATCACCGGCTGTTACAAGCTCTCCATACGTTACCTTTCTATCAACGTGGAAAATTTGGACACCTTGAATATCCAAAAGTCGAGATTATTACCTACCCTCAGGATACAGACTGAACTAGATGTTATCATCCCCTTGTCTATACTCCTCGGAGTAGCCTCCAGCAGCTACAATGACGTTTCACGCATAACCAGGCTTCACTTTGATATCAACAGCCTCGATCTTCTGTGATGCGTACGCCGTCAGAACATCTAGCAGGTCCGTATCCTCACCCAATAGCGGAATCATAGACTGGACCTCTGGATCTCCGAATTTCATGTTATGGCCGATGACTTTAGGGCCATATGCTGTTATCATGACACCGATAAGCAGCATACCGATGGATTCTCGCCTTACAAACACCTTCTCGTCAGCATCGACATACTTGTTTTAAACGCAGACAGGTTTATAACACCTTCTTCCCTTATTCCATTAAATTTGAGTCTCAGAATTGTCCTCTCGATGTCCGCCATCATCTGCTACGAGACAAAAGTCAGTTGGTGCATATACTCCCCATGCCGTCAGTATTCAAGGCCCGATCCCCTTCCAAAGCTACTCGTCAGTACCGGGCTCGCATAGTCATCTAATTAACAATGATTGTTAGATAGACAATAATCCTGTTGTCCAGTCTTTATTCAAACAATCCACCTATGTGTATGCCCTTCATCAGTTCGCGCTATTCATTTAACAATGCTATAGTTGAAGGGTCATGAGTCTTTGTACCCTTAGAACAATCAAACAACGCCACAAAGGGGAAACCTCTAGACACTCTAGATTCTATATTAAGACAGGAACAAAGGAGGAATTGTTCATATTCTCCTAGGGGGATTCATGTATAAATATCCCCATCCCATACCATAGCTGGAAAACCTATCCAGACATCCGAAACCACACAAACCCTCCCCAAGCCTTCTAACTAACCATCTAGCACCTCAAACATAGACCTAAAGCGTCATCAGAACACCTTCCATACCTACTCCCTTATCCCCAAGGTAAGCAACCGCTCCTCCCCCCTCCCCCTTAGGCTAACAGTTCCTACAGATAATCCCCTTCCCTCCTCCCCAAACCGCACAAACATTACCCACTGCCCGTAAAAAGGAAAAAAAAAGGAAAAGATAAAATGCCTTGCGCCTGCGTAAAGATCATCGAGCAGCACTGCTGCCCCAACCTCGCATGCGACCAGAAGCAGACCATCTGCACCGAGCAGCCGTGCCCCTCCGCGATAACAAAGCCGACGACGACGACGACGACTCTCTGCCCCGGATACTACACGCGCTTGAGCCTCGTGCGCGCCCGGCGGTGTCCCGGCGGCGCGGGCGGCCCGTGCGATCGGTACGAGGAGTTCGGGCTCTGCGACGTGTAGGTAGGTGCCGGTTACGTAGGCAGGCAGGTAAGTTTTTTTCCCCCCTTCCCCCCTCTCTGTCATTAATTATCTCCACCCTGGCGGTGTGAGTTGTGTAGGTGGGTGATTAGGGGAGAGTGTGGAAATAGGACGTATTTGGATAGGAGAAATTGGTGGTTTTATTGGGGAGTGTTGATATGGGAGATAGGTTCAGAGGAGGGACAAAGACCTATGGGGGGCTTAGGGGATAAGCTCGAGAGATGGAGTAAGTTGGCCTTTGCACAGGCGAGTAATGTTTACCATAGACATTGGATAATGCTGCTAATGCTAATACTGAGCCCCCCTCCCTGCTTTAATCTACAATCCCTTCATCGCAAGCATGTGATTCTATTATGCCTCGTCAGCCGTTTGCCCCTAATAAGCGTTTAATAACGTACATAATACCTAGGATCTCCCTGTTTCTTCGAGTGCCCTTGAGCCTGCGCGCCATACAACTCTATCCATCCTAACTTACATATACACATTTATCCACAAAGGCCGAGAGACTGGTTCAAGTACCATAGCGGCGCAGTTGTCAATCCCAAAGTACTTCAATCGTGATATTACTATAACTGTCCCCGATTCGAAGATAGCTCGCGGGGGGCGGCGGCGGTTTCTTTTCTCCCGAGTTTTGCATCCTTCCCACCAACATCGGCGTAAGACCATGTCAGCATCAATTAATCCGGTCTTATGTCTAGCTGCGCAATGCCCTATAATATTTTCCCCGTTATCATGCAGGAAGATAGTGTATATTATATTGTCTAGTACCTAATACCTAGTTCAAGGGGGGGGGGGGGGGGGGCTTTGACTAAGATTTGCATATGCAACCACCTCGCACACCGGTGAGGGAGGCAGGTGGGAAGCATCGCTGCCACCCTCCTCGGGAGGACATCCGAAAATGCGAGGTGGATGGGAGAAAAGGGGAAAAAAAGAAATTGTTCTTGAATACAATGGTACGTACTTAGCTAGGTGTATGTATACATAGATGTATCCGACCATACTGCTTACGTACGACTGTGTATGAAGCAGCGGCTCCCCTACCAGCGCGGACAAACCCGGGTATATGTATCTACTAGATGTCGTTGCCTGGTCCCTCCAATGTCACCCTCCCCAGTTCTCTGCAAGCTTCCCTCGTCTATGTAGGTGTACATGCGCGAACGCCCCCAAAGCAAAGAAAAAAGGGGCGGGGAGAACAGATTACAGTGCCTCCACATTGCACATACGAAACTTGCCAGCGCATATGCTAGAAAGCAAATAGCTGTGCGGTGTCTGACCTTGTGCAATCTCTCAGGGAACTTTGCTTTTGTTTCTCTTCGCCGACTGAGTTGAAGCGCCGCGTGTCATATGTGCTTGGCTAGGGGTCGGTGGGTTAGGTGTCCCCTGTAGAGAAGGGTCATGGCAGAAGACACGGATAGACAAAAATATGGATTATACGTTGAAGAAGCTATGGATATAGGGGGGTTATGTCTTCTACAACATAGCTGTAGAGACATTTTACTTGGTTCGTTCTGAAACTCTCGACACAAATTACCCCTGTATCCTGACCCCCATTCATCGAGCCCCTTTACACGCCAATCATCTCACTACCGAAGACGATCTGGCTAGCCCCCCACGTATGGCTTATCAGGTATTTAGATATATAGGATGTAGCTATACTAGCTAGGTAAACGGTGGACAAGGAATGATCGACGCTTTTCACAACCTGTCAGCCTTAGGTCTGTATAATATCGATACCCTAGCTAAGAATGGAGGGTCGTAGCCGAATCGGCGCGAACCATGGTCTCGGAGCTGGCGATCGGCTTAGAGGATAATCGCATAGTTTGGGGACAATTGGCAAGTTTACTGATGCCGTAAGTCTTCCACATTTGTCCTTAAAGTAGGTAAGTACCTAGGTAGGTAGCAAGGTGAGGGTTTTGGTAAAAAGGAGTGCCTGATTTAGACCATCACCAGCCAACATTTACACCTCCACGCAATAGTTAACTCGGTATTTATAATAACGTCACTTTTTTTTCTTTTGCCCTGAACTAACCTTGGCTCTGTCTGCGTGGAAAGGGGGGACGGGGTGTAGAGGGAGTTCATGTCATGAACAACTTATCTACTAGGTAGGCACCGTTGATCAGAAAACTCCACGCCGCCAGAGTGTAAAATAAAAAAGTCAGGGGCCAGGAGCTGGAAAAAATCTATCCAAGACCTGAATACTATTTATTTATACACGAGATGTCTACCCGTTATTTACACAAAATTTCCCACGTTATTCCGGATAAGGCTCACGTTTCAAATTTTAAAAAGGGGGGATATAGGGGCTATGGGGGTTCGTATGTTCCTAGCCACAGAGAAGGGAGGAAGGAAGGAGGCAGCTCAGAGCCTCATGTTGCTCGCGTTGCAGCAGGTGAGGTTCTCGCAAAGGTTGCCGCACACGATCTGGCAGGCGACCGTCTCGGCCCGGCGTCTCCTAATCGACGAGCCCGAGGGCGCGCTGCCGGCGCTGGCCACGTCGACGAGGCTGTTGGCCTCGCTGTTCTCGGCCGTCGTGGGGAGCGTGGAGCTCGAGAGCTCGGGCTGCAGCGTGGCCGAGTGGATGCCGTAGGCGTGCAGGCACTCGCTCACCGTCCGGGCGCGGTCCATGAAGTCGGACATCTCGTTGGTGGAGACGACGACGTGGGCGGATGCGATGGCCTTCTTCTGGTCGAGGCGCCAGATGTGGAGCTCGTGGACTGACTCGATGCCGGGAATCTAAGGTCACGGTTAGCTGTTTTACCTACAACGAAGTCTCCCTCTACCCCTCGTCGAGAAGTCTGGACTGCTTATAGGCATTATCGCACACACCTTTTCCAAGTCGTGCTTGACGTCGTCTAGATCTACACCACGCGGGGCAGTCTGCATGAGGATCCTGCCGCTGTTCTTGACGAGCGGGAGAGATGATAGAAGGATCATGACGGCGATGCCCATAGACACTCCGGGGTCAGCATAGAAGCGACCTTCATAGCTAGTAAGCCAGATCACTAATGCTGCGATGATGACACCGACGTTGTTGAGAGCATCACTCATGACATGGACAAAGACACCCATCATGCCAAGATCGCGGCCTGGGGCTTGCAGCTTGGTGATAGTGTGTCGATGCTCCGCATGGTCGCTAAGGGGCTACAGGCACAAAACGGTCAACGATGGATTACTCTAGAGTGTGCTCGTGCAACTTACGGTTGAGGGGATGTCGTCATTCGAACCAGTTGTCACAGGGATAGCCATCTCGATGTTAACGTGGCCATGGCTATGGCTGTGCTCTAGGTTGTGCTCGTGGCTACCTTCGTGTTCATGTTGATGTTCGTGCTCATGTCCGTGCGAATGGCTGCCATGGCTGTGTCCTCCATGATCATGACCGTGGTGCTCATGCAGCAGGGTGGCGCTGATGATATTCAGAGCCAACCCGACAGATCCCATGATGAGCACCAGCTTGGGGTTCTCGACACCTATATAGCAATGGTAAGCGACGACCATAAAGCTGTAGCTAGAAATCCAGCAAAACCAGATCTGCAATGCAGATTTGGGGGAGTCCCTACGCTCAATGGAGATGAATCTTTCAATGGACTGGAGAAAGATGGAGATGCCGAGAGCCAGGAGAAAGACACCATTGAAGAAAGCGCCGAGCAGCTGGGCTCGTGCCCAGCCGAAGGAGTAATTCTGGGGGGACTCATCACGTTGTGAGATCTGGATGTGGGTTAGCGAGACAAGCATGCCACAGGAAATACACGTTGTACCTACGATGATGGCGACAAGTGCGACGATGAATCCAATGAGATCGTTCATCTACATGTGTGTTATCAGCAACGAAGCACCGGTTCTGCATGGCTCCGATGCATGCTTGCGTACATAATGGAAGGCATCGGCCAGCAAAGCCAGGGACTTGGTGTAGAAGGCCACTAGGGATTTGAGTCAGCTACCGAACCAGCTATGCATAGACTGGAGGAGGGGAGAGGGAAGAGGAGAAGGGAGAAGGGAGTAAGAGGATAAAGAGTATGATGGTTATAGCGTTAAGCATACCAGCGATCTCAGCTACGAAGAAAGAGAATGATATGCCGATTGTGGCAACGAGCTTCTGCTTCGGAGTGAGCGTAAACTTGGCCATGTTGCGTGATGCCGATTGCGGATCCGGACCAAGGCCAAGCCCGAGGGTTGGCAGATGCAAGTCCGATGATGGATGGCCGGAGGATTGAAAAAAAATAGAAGAGAGTAGCAAAGAACCTAAACACCACCAGTCTAGGTATTGGGCATAAAAGGGACAAGGTGGCGATGGTTAACAGAGAGGTGTGAGTGGTCAGATGAGGTAAACCACCATGGTCGTGCCGGCACGTCTTTCCCTTCTAGTATCTGCTTCTACCTTGTCAATAGCGTCCGGAGTTAATAGTATCCGGAGTCGGGTAGGTAAGTAGGTAGAAGGAAAGAAGGATATTCGGTAGGTAGGTGGGTGGATGGGTAAAGAAAGCGATGTCTTAATTCTCCCGCGGCAGAATTTGCTGTCTGTTCGAGGGAGAGGAGGAGGGAGAGAAAAGGTGGGTGTTTTGGGAAGTCGAACTAAGAGGCGAAACGTGAATAACGACGTAAGACTGATGACAGGTGATGGGAGCTGTTGTAAGACGACACCACCGCCTTAGACTACTGAATGTTGAAATTTCCCGACGAGGAAACCAACTTTAGTTGTGTGTGGTGCAAACCTTGGCAGAGCGGTGACCCTTACAGCATAAATCACAACCTGGGAATTTGAAGGTGTTTGTCGAATCAGGCGTTGACAACTTTTCCTCCTCTTCTTCTTATTCCCTAGTCCATAGCACAGCTCCTTGGGTGCGTTGTTCTAGCGTGGGCATCCGCCTCAATATGAATGGTAATAATCTGGAGATGGTGCGAAATATACCCGGCTAAACGGTCGAAACGTGTGTTGCTCCAAGTTTGGACGGAAATAAAGGAAAAGGGGGTGAAGGTGGTAAAGGTGCTCTCAAACATCGACCGCTTCAAAATGTAAATCAGTGCTTACTCGTTGTTGTTTTTATGACGTTTCCCCTTTTGGTTTCTTCAACCTCCTTTATGGCTTCGTCTTAGTCTCTTCAAGACGTTGTCTAGAGTAAACGCAGCAGTAGCACCATACTTACTTCAACCACCAACTATTGTTGGTAGGTAGTTTTGTTGGAGGCGACTTGGGTTGGAAGAATCCCGGTACGCGGCAATTGTCAGCACTATATACACACTAACACACACACATCTGCATGCAGTCGTATTGTGTGCTTCCCATCCCATGCAGGTACACATTCTTCATCATCAGATAGGAGATCTTGTTAGCCCATACCGGCCTTCCTCTCTCATCATCTATGCCGTTGATCTCGTGTGAACTGCCAGGTTCGGCGCTTGGCATCTTCTAATATCTATCAACCTGACTTGGACCCTTCTAGCCACGCTGTAGCACTCCGGCCATTTGCCGTGTGTCCTATATTATTGCTGGGCTTTACCTAGAATCTCCAAACGAAGCGATCTGTTGGGCTACATGCATATGCTAGGTTAGGTAGATTGGTTAACATGCATCTTGTCTATGAATTAGACATATGTATAACGACATATTGTATATGCAGTTTCCCTCCCGAGCTTACTTTCAGCCCCCTTCTACTCTCCCCTTCCCCTTCTCCCTTTTCTTTGTCTCCTATTAGGCTCTTTCAAAGCTGCCCAATTTGCTGTTACCATGTGGACATCCGAACGCTGGGGCCACATGAAGATCTGATACACGGTGATGTATGGCAAGCTCAGTCTGAAGAATCCCTGTCAACCTGTCTACCTGTCTACAGAGGCGTATTTAGCTGGTCGGTTTGTGGCTACATAAATAGCGTCAGTTGGAATTGTAAGCATCATGAGTGGACGGCAAGACAAATGCAACGAAACTACAAGGCACGTACCAAACATTTATCCAAAGAGGTAGTTCAAGAAGTAAATATATGATGCAATTCCCCTTTGCTTTCTAAGATCCGCGGGTATCTAGATTCATTCCGAGATCATGTCGATCTAATCAAGCTGCCAGATGAGATATATGCTGGTAAGGAGAGCGAGTCACAGCGTCATAAGGTACGAAACTAAAAGTACCAAAAAAATGCGAACAAAGGAGCATTGTCAAGCTGTAAAAACAGCAGTTCGATGATTAATGGATTCTTTCAGTCTATCAACTATGGACATATTAATGGGCTATGAAGTGCCCATGATGTGACAATCGGAGGGGAAAGATGATGCCTCCCGGAACCAAGAACATCACAAAAGGGGCCAGTATGCGGACCTTCTCGTACAAGCTGGGTTGCATAACCAACAGTTGTCATAAATGTTCTTATTCTACATACAGACCATTTACCGCGCGATATCATAAGGCAGTCTCAAGCTCGAGGTCCTTTTCAAGATCCCTCCCTAACCGCCAGCTGCCAACTCCCTCTGGAGTTATGAACACCATCAAGGTATACACACACATACACACCCTCATACACAAATATTGCCGGTCGACCTGACCCCAGCCTCTCGGTTACCTGCGAACTCACACAGTCTAGAATGCCATCGGCGAGAACCTTGGCGGCAAGGCGCAGAGCCTCTCGACGCACCAGTTCAGCCTCGACGACGTGCCGGACCTCAGCGGCAAAGTCGCCGTCGTGACCGGCGGCAGCGAGGGCATCGGGTACGCCTGCACGCACACGCTGCTGCAGCACAACATCGCGCAGGTGTACGTGCTCTCGCTGTCGGCGGACGTGGTGCGCCGGGCCCGCGCCGCCATCGCCGAGACCCTGGGCGCCGCCGCCGCCGCCCGCACGCGCTGGATCCAGTGCGACCTGGCCGACTGGCCGCGCGTCAAGGCCGCCGCCGACGAGATCAGGCGCGGCGCCGACCGGCTCGACATACTGATCAACAACGCCGGGCGCGGCGCCATGGCGTTCGAGCTGACCGACTACGGCGTGGACCGGCACATGGCGGTGAACCACAGTGAGTGTGCCTTTCCCCATATTACCTATCTACCTATTGCCTATCCCACTCTCGCAGAGAAAGGAACCCAAGAAGTAAAACCTAGGTCGCTAATACCCCTATTTCCGCATCATCGCAGTGGGCCACGTGGTGCTGACCTCGCACCTGCTCCCGCTGCTGCGGCGCACGGCAGCGCAGCACGCGACGACGCCGCGCATCGCGCTGCAAGCGAGCAACGCGCACGCGGCGGCGCCGGGCGACACGCGGTTCGCGAGCCTGGCGGAGCTGAACCGCGACCTGGGGCCGAGCGCGCAGTACGGGCGCAGCAAGCTGGCGGCGATCCTGTGGGCGCGGTACTTTGCGCGGCATAATAGTAGCAAGAACGTGCTCATGAACGCGACGCACCCCGGCTTCGTGAGCACCCGCATGAGCCGCGAGGACATCTTCGACGCGTACCCGCGCGCCGGCTACGCTGTCGCGGTCGGCCTCGAGCCCGTCAAGAAGGACAGCTTCCAGGGCGCGGTGTCGATCATGTATGCGGCTACGTGCGCGACCGAGTCCGGCTTGTATATATGCCCGCCTGCGGTGCCGGAGGAGGGTAGCGCGCTGGCGTGCGATGAGGAGCTGGGGGATCGGCTGATGGAGTTGACGAAGCAGGTAATTAAGGAGAAGACGAGGCGGGAGTCGGTGGATAGGGGTTGTCCGTTTGATGATCTGGTTTTGTATTAGAGAGACGGGGTGGGATACAGCACGCTCACTTGGACGTTGTTTACCTGGTGAGTTTTATCTTGGTTATGATTCGAGTTTCATGATATGTACCTTAATCAAGATATACGCGACAGTGAAGTCCTGGATCGAACTCACTTGTTGGTTGGCCTGATATTTACTACACACTCACACACACACTCACACATGTATAGATAACACATATATGTGTTTGTTAACTAATTAATTATCTATTACCTCGTTCATCTTATAATACGCAATAAGGGCTGGCGAACACAAAGTGCCGAGCCATTCTTAAGCATATCTATCAATATGGATATTCTGCTTAGTGTTTCTTCCAGTCACCCGGCCGCCCCGTAAACCAGGTCGAGTAGGAGTTAGTGTGGGTGGCCTGCGCTGTGCCGTTGCTCTTGTATGTGGGCGTCACCTGCTCAGTGCCGTCAGACACGACGAGGTTGCCCAGAACTCTCCGGAAGAGTTCGAGCGCTGCCTTGGGCTGGTAGTAAGGAACCTCGTGGCCGGACTCGTAGACCCGGGTGAAGCTGAAATTCCCGTACTGCCGGCTCTCGCCGTACTCGGTGCCATCGACGACGAAGGGCGCGTAGCCCGCGCTCGCGAACTCGGCCGAGTGCGTGTAGTTGACTTCTAGGGAGACAGCCTGGCCACCGAACCAGTTGCAAATGTAGTCCTAGAATTTTGCGATATTTAGTAAAGCCCTCTGAGCTGGCAAGACGTGCGAGAACTTACAGCGTCTCCGTAGATCATAGCGATGCGAACACCGTAACCGAGGATAGCTTCTAGGTCCTCCTTCAGGTTAGGGTATACGAAGTCACCGGTGTAATCGAAACCAGTGTAGATCTGCGAGCTGCTGGTAGAAGTATAGTTGATGTCGACGCCGAGGGCGTTCTGAATCCTGGGGGAGTTGAGATAGTCGACCCAGTACTCGGGAGGAATATTGGCATCAGCCATGGCACGGATGTCGTACGGGTTGCGACCACTCACAACACTACAACGCTTTAGGTCAGTAAATGAAAACAAGAAACTAGTAGCGTGCTCGTAAGGAGTCCAGAGGGGAGTGATGAGTCTCGCGGAGTACTTACTAGTACGGCCCCTCAACCAAGCTTCTGCAGATAGCCGTTGCCTGTGAGCAAACGGCCTTACCGTCGGGAGTCGACCGATCCTGCTCAAAGCAATAATCGATAGAGTCGCGGCAGGCACTGTCGAAGTAATAGTTCATCTTCATGTAGTTATATATGGTCTCGTTGACCGCCTCGATTCCGTAGGTGTTTTTGTACGCCATCTCCGGATAATACGGGGCCTGGATACGCTCCGAGATGATACCATTGATGATTCCGAGTGTGTGCATGCTGAGCTCGACTCCCTTTGCGGTGCCATTCTTGATAGCTTCATTTTGCTCGTAGAAGTAACGGTAGAAGGCAGGCCCGTAGTGTCCTCCGTAACTCTCGGTCCACAGGTTAAAGCTTCGCGACTTGACGGTTTCGTCGAGAGTCGGTAGTTCCTGGATGAGTCCTTGTAGGACTGCCCAAGTACCAGCGGCGGCTAGATCCGTCGTATCGAACCTGTAGGGGTCGACACTGCTGTAGCGACCATCGGGAGTGGAGGAGCTCTCAGGGAAGCCGGTGGATTCGTTCACAACGCCCTCAACCTTATCCTCGTACGAGAACCCGACGCCGAGAGGCTGGGAAAGGAAGAGCAGATTACTGACTTCGTTCCAGGCATAAGGGTTGACAACCGAGGTGCCGTTGTGGGTGACATTACACGGGCCCAACTCTGGTTTTCGGGCTGTCAGTTAAAGAACCCACGGTTGAGGCGATCGACAAACCTTCGAACAAGCCGATCATGGAGTCTGATCCGGGACCTCCATTGAGCCACAGCGTAATAGGTGCCTCATCGGGGTTGTGTCTTGCTTCGAAGAACCAGAAGAACATGTGTGTATGCTCGTCGAGGTCTACGTAGCCGGAATACGAGTTGACGCCAGGAGTCGTCTCGCAGACCCCCTCTAGTTCGGGCTGCTTGTAGCGAATGGTGGTGCCATCCGGGCTCGTAATGGTCTTGACACCGGTAGGTTCGGCTGGCAGCTGTTTCTTGAGCAATCTCTGCAGATGCTCGGGCGGCGACACGGCCGTGGCGAGAACAGCGTCGAGAGAGCACAGCAGCGTAGCCGCCCAGGCCATTGTTCGTGTAAGAGAACCCATGATGGCGACGGCACCGATAGCTAGGTAGTGGGAAGAACGAATGTCTCACTTGAGCAAGTAGAAGAGAGAAAATCGAGGCTCGTGGCCGTCCCTCACGGGGATTTATAGCTCACATCTCACTCGCATATGAGGAGCTCTTCTGGCCTTGCCCACCTAAGGTAGTATTCCAGGTTGAAGGGTCCACCGAGTCCGAGTCAAGCTTTTGCTTTGCTTACCTACCAGCTTACCTAGGCAGAAGAAATCCATGTCCGGCATGCAGGTCAGGAGATGGGGGCAGGGACTTAAGCCATAGCCGTAGACAGACGGTTCGTAACGCCGGGTTGTCTCATTTCTCCTGCCGGATTTGGCTAGCAGACAGCTAAGGACGAAGGCTTATCGTCAAGTCGCGCAGAGACAGGACAGGGCAACTATGCGTGCGTATGTCTGTTCGCGATAGTAGTATCCGATGTTTTGATATCCCACCGGGCTGATCAACTTCCCTTTTCTGAGCGTGCCCCGCACCAGCGCGATGCAACCACACCACGAATGCCTGCATGTGCATGGTGTGCGCCGCAAACCAGTGAAAAAGCTTGGTTGAACTCGAAAGCTGCTGTGAGGCAGACGGGCAGGTCAGGGCCTGCAGGCCAGCTCGTATGAAGATCGGCATGGTTATGCTGACCTGCCTCCCAAAGAACCCTACGTATAACTAGGTAAGTATAAAGTAGAACTGATTGTGATTATCGACTTGAAAGTAGTAGGAAGAGACTCTTTTTACACCATATCCGGTTGTTGATTGTAGTTTTGTAGTGTAAGTCGGAAGTGAGTGCGGTTGAAAGGTATTGTGTTTGATGTCAATAAATAGGAGTAACTTACACTATATCAATCTATTGATAGCGTTTCACTTATATGAGTGGTTCTACAGACCAGCAGGACCCATACTGCTCTTTTTTTTTTATAACAATAATTTCTAAGGTATTTTTCGATTTGCTATTAGCTTGTTTTTTTATTGCGCATAAAATTTTTATTATTTACATTTAATATATACTTAACTTATTATAAAATAATATTTTATTAACGTTTTAAAAGTTAAATTGTTTTTATTTTATAATAGTTTTAAATTTACGTTTAAAAAGCAAGGTTTTTATTAAAAGCGTTTTAACCGTAAAACTATTTTTTAATTAAGCATTAATTAAAACGTAAAAAGCTTTTAATTAATAATTGTAACCTTTAAATTAAAAATAATTAACCGTTTATTTTAAAAACGTAATTTTTAGCTTGCAGCTTTTTAAAAGCTTGTAGCCGGCGACTTCGTAACCGAATCTTTTTAATTTTACGTTAAAATTGCGCTTAAAACGCGCGCAAGCCGACATTAAAAAAATTAACGTAGTTTTAATTAAAAAATTTTTTTATTAACGCAAGTTAAAAGTTTAAGCTTATAAAATTACGTTAAAAAAGCGTAAAATAAAGTTAAAAACTTAATAATTACAGTAAAAATTTAAATAACTTACGCTTTAAACTTGCTTTTTACGCAATTTATTTTTTAATAATAACGACTTAACTGCAAACAGTAAATTTTTACTTTTTATTATTATTATTATTTTTAATAAATTTTTTAATATTAAAATTAAATAAGTTTTAATTATTTATTATAACTTTTTTAACTTGTTAAATTTAATTAAATTGCGTGCAGGTAATTTTATAAGCTTATTTTATAATATAATTTATTTTAACTATATAAGTAATATTTTTATAATAATTATAAACTTTTTATAAGTTAAAGTTTATAATTTAAACGTTATAATTTAAAATTATTATTTTATAACTATATAAAAT
>JAJNNV010000114.1:0-31441 GCA_022544895.1 Biscogniauxia sp. FL1348 | reverse complement strand
AGCCGTGCCGTCATAATTATTAAAATATAAAAGTAATTTTTAACTTTATGTTAATTAACGTTATAATAAAAATAAAATTTATTTAATTTATAAACTTTATATTTTTTATTTATAATTTACTTAACATAATAATAAATATTTGTTATTATATTAACTATGTTTTTAACGTAAGCTTGCTTATATATAGTTATAATAATTATTATTATATTATTATTTACATTTATTAGTATTAATTTTTTAATTAAAAAAAAAAGCGCTTTTTTAAAAGTATTTTTTTTATAGTTTTTACTTTTATTTGCGTTTTTAATAAATGTTTTAAATTTATTTATTTATTTAAAATTTTAAATAATAAAATATAAAATATTAATATAAGCGCTATAAGTTTTTAATATAATAATTATAATAAGGTTTTTTTTTAATAATTTTAATAATAAACTTTATAATTAAATAAATTTATTGTTATTATTTTAACTGCTTTTTTTAGTTTTTATAAAAACTTTTTTAAAATTTAATAAAAAACTATTAAAAAATTTGCTTTTATACTATTTTATTTTTTATAGTTAATTTTATATTTATTTTTTTATTTAAATGTTATTAAATATAAGCTTAAAATAATATAAAAGTTATTTAAATGTAAAGTTTACATATAAACCGTTAAACGTTTAATAAGTTTTAACTTTTTATTATTTTTTTTTAAAAATAATTTTTAATATAAAATATTATATAGCTTTATTATTTTTTAATAATTTAATAAAAGTGTTAATTTTAACTTTTTATATTATTTTATTAAAATAAAAATAAAAAAACTTTAATTTTTTGTTTTATATTAGCTATTTTAATAATTTTTTTTTATTTATATTATAACCGCCGCTATTAATGCAGCTAGTTATAAGTCTGCAATTAAAAGTGCAGATTATAATTATTATTAATATTATTATTACTGCTATTATTATTATTATTAATATTAATATTATTATTATTATAATAACTGCTGCATTTTTTATTTATATTATTATTATTATTATTGTTAAAATTTTATAAAAAACTAGTTAAAAAGTTTTTTTAACTTTTAAATAAATTAATTATTTTAAAATAAATTATGTTAACTTTATGCAGTTAATACTGTTTAATTTTATTATTTGCTTTAAAAAACGCTATGTTATTTTAACATTATAAAATTTTTTATTTTATTAAAATTTATTAATATAAATATAATATAATTTTATATTATAAAATTAAGCTATGCGCTATTATAAATAAAATAAAATATATTAAAATTACATAAAAAAAAAGATTTAATTATAACTTTTATATATATTAAGCTTTTATATACTTGCACTTATAAGTGCGAGTACGCTTGCACTTATAAGTGCGTTGCCTAGTCCCCGCATTTCTTAAAGCTAAGTTACTTAATAACAGCTAGGCCTTACTTAATCGGGCTAAGCCCGTGACAAATAATGCATTAATAAGTTATATAATAATGTAAATAAATGTTAAAAAAAATAAATATTAAAAAAAGTAAGTGCAGGTAAGTATTAAAAAAAACCTTAGTACTTAAAATGCAGGTATTAAAAAAAGTAAGAGTATAGTGTGTGTGTAGTGGGTTTTAAAGCTTGCAACAGTGTTCGCTATGGGCCACCGTATAGGTTAAGTACATACATAGTGGAGCGGGATATCACTGTATTGATGGTACCCAACCCTGGACACTTACTTATACATACCCACTCAGTTAAAGCGCTGGACTGGCGCATCACCTCTCCCTCTCCCTTCCCATCTCACGAAAACAGTGTAGGTAGGTATATAACCATGGACACAACGACATTGATCAAGGAGCGTGTTTTTTTATTCATACCGGACTTCTAAACAGCGAATACGACCGTATAAAAAGAGCGTCCAACTTTATCACATCCACAATACACAATGTTTTATGTTATATCCCTTAAGAACTAGGTTCCTGTTATCCCCTACCTAGAAGGCATTCTCCTTCTGGCGCTGCTCGAACACGGCGAGAGCCTCCTCGGCCGCCTTGACACCAGACAAGGCCATCGCACTTAAAAGAAGGAAAGAAAAACCCCAAGATTAGCAACCACAACCACGGGATAAAAATGAAGACTAAGCTTGTAAAGAAAAGGGGGAGGGGGGGGAAAGAAACACTTACCCGAAAGTCGGGCCCATGCGGTTCGCTCCATCCACCTCAGACAGCTCCATGCCGCCGACGATCAGGCCCGGCACGATCTCGCGGGTGCCCTTGACGATGGCGTCCTCGGCCGTGTTCATGTCGAGGCCCCGCATGCCGCCCAGCCTCTCGAGCGCCTGCATGCTGACGAGGCGCTTGACGCTGAAGGCGCCGAAGGGGCCGTCATGGCCGGTGGTGCTGATGATGACGGGCGCGTTGATGGTGCTGGGGTCCATGCAGGACTGGTCATCGTGGTGCATGGCGACGAGCGTCCAGTTGGTCACCACGCCCGCGATGCGGAGGCGGCCCGACTCGTCGCGCCGCGTGATGAGGTCCTCCACCGACGTGGCGTTGAACAGCTTCACGTTGGGGAAGGCCAGCACCTTGGACAGCAGCGTCGACGTGAAGAGCGCCGCGTGCTTGACCACCACGTACGGCCCCTCGTCCTCGAACGGCACCCCGAGGTCCGCCAGGAACTTGTCCGCCGGCTTGCGCATCACCATGGCGCTGAACAGCTGCCCTCCGAGCCAGGCACCGCCACCTTTTTAAATCCCATGTTAGCTAGAGACAACACACAGGCATCGCCTTCTCAAGACCGCAAGGAAAGAAAAAGAAAGAAAGAAAGAAACGTACCAGGCGAGACGCTAGCTTCGATGATAGCGATCTTCAGGTCGGGCCGAGCCTTAGCCAGAGTGTAAGCGGTGCTCAGGCCACACGAGCCGGCGCCGACGATGACAATGTCGGACTCGGCGTACGTGTCTAGGTCCTGGAAGTAGCGTCGAGACATGGCACGGGCAACCTGCGACTCGCGGATGCCCTCGAAGGTAAAGTCTTTCCACTTCCCCTCGGCAGCTTGGGCAACGTCACTAGCAGCAGCGCCGAGCTTGCCGTTGCCGACCGGGACACCGCCCTTGTGGGGGAGGGTCGTGGGCTCGGATACTTCGATTGCAGAGGGTGCCATTTTCGATGTTGGTTATAGTGCAGATAATGTCCTGTGGTGTGTCAGTGGGCGACCAAGGGGAGAAGGGGGGTGCGCATCGAGAGCATGATCCTTTCGCTGGTATTATCCAGATCAAGTTTAAGGCCGTATAATCTCAGAGCGAGCTCGCCCCGTCTCTTCTACGTATCTCCTCTATCCCATCCCGTCTCGTTTAACGCGAGACGGCACGGAACAGCGGTTGGATTCGCAGAAGAGACTAGGCATGGGAGACTCGAACACCGGCTCATGGCTCGTCAGGTCGTTGTTACCTGATGGTATTACTGATACTGATTGCATAGAATCACCCTGATTCTTGCTGGATAACCCGGTCCAGGCCATGTCCCCAAAGGAACAGCGTCGCCATCTTGGCGCGTACCGAATCGGATCGAGTTTTTTTCCCCTGCGTGTTATACAAGTCAGCTTGCCAACCTCTCTCAGGTCTCTTGGGGTGAGCCAAGGTGAAATTGTGTGTTGTTGTTTCATGACGAAAGCATACGGTAAGTTTCAATGTTTCCTGGTGATGAGCTTATACGCAAATCTGTCGGTCGGTTGTAGGAGTTGGATAAGGAGAAGGGAGAGAGGTCTAAGACGAGAATAACGGCCGTCAAAGACCTCTCTTTATAGCTTCATCAGATGCGGGGTAGGTCGCCAAGTGTCGTCATAAGTGCGAAAGCTCTACACAATAGATGGCGATGGAATCTTTCCCACGATCTCCATCGCCGGTTACCGGACGCACACACTGGGCGCTACCACACCAGGTAGCTGTTACACTCGCACCGCGTGTAGCCGCCGTCGACAGTAACGGCACGCACACACATACAAATTGGACCCGTCTTATGCTCCGACGTATTCAGTACATAGATCGGAGACGCCAATTTCGTCAATAGCGGACCTCTACTTAGTCTCCTCACTTGCTAGTCAGTGCCTATGTACCTAGTTGAGACGCCCAAGCCAAGTAGGTAAGGTACGCTATATGACCTAGGAGAGCAAGGCCCTCTAATACGTAGAAAGGTGCTATAGAAGCATATTATTACACGGTACCGAGAGTCAAATAGTGAATTAGTCGTCCCAAAAAGGGAAAAAAAAAAAATACATGTTATATTACCATACCAAGTTGACCCCCAAAGCGCCCCTATCATTAAGTGAGTGAGTAAGTGAGTGGGTTAGAGCAAATTCGAGCGAGCGAGTTCGGATAGACGAAGTCTTAGTAACCCGAGCTACCTAGATAGCCAATTCCCGAGGGGGGGAAGCTGTTTGTCAATCCCTCCGAAACTTTGTCGTCGCAGCTTGGCTTCTTTAATGTTATTTATAGGAAGTAGTTGATTCGGCATCGTTTGTGTGTTGCTCGCTTGAGAATTGTGGGATCGCCCCCGGTTCTACGTAAATACTTAGGGGTACTATGAGTAGTTCTAGACCCATCGAACCACCATTGCTTGAGAAACTAATAATAATAGCTAATCCTTGCTTATGCGTTTGCTATGTACCTACAATGATGCCATGAATGCGCCTTTTTTCACTCTTATCATTTCAACTCCAGGTGGTCGTCAGGGATAATGGTTGGGAGCCTCATTCTCGGCAACGTCTGGTACAGTGCTATACGCATAACGGGAATTATGCAACTAACCTAAGGCCAGACAGGCGAGACCAAACTAACACACATATGCACACGCACACGCACAGCCCATGGTGTTGACCTTCTAGACACTCAAGTCGAAAAGGGAAGGGAAAAAATGGAAGTATCGGCTTATCATATATTTTTTTATTACTATCTTCCACTGTAGTTCGTCCCGCCGCCCCCCCTTTATCTCTCCGGCGAACACTACTAGCCATCATCCATCCATCGGGACTTTGTATTGCCTCTATCCCTTTCGTTTTAACCCTTCTCTCTTCAAAATAACAGGACAAAAAAAAGGTCTTTTGGGAAGGAGTAACCAACGATGGCGATGACGACGGCGACGCATGTATGTATGTAAAGTAAGGCAGGCGCAAATAAGTAGCAGTACCTAAGGCAGTAGTAGCTCGACGAACGAGGAAAACGAAAAAGACAAGTAATCAATCAATCAATCAATCAAAACAAGCATCAAAACACGCGACAACACAAAGTGGTATCTCTAGAAAACTTAAGAGAAAGAAGCCATCCGGCCGTCGCCGGCCTGGCTGAGTAGGTGGCCGAAGGACAAAAACGAATAAGACATAAAAAATAAGACAAGAGACAGTAAAGGGGTATGAAGGTCACACACACAAGAGGTTGGACCGTTGGTTTTTTTTTTCTTTTTTTTCTTTTGGGCATTTTCATTCCACTATAAATAACCATGCCATGTTGGTCTTTCATTTCGCGTATCCCGTCGAGATTCGTTCGCGGTATGCGTAAAAAGGGTAGTATGTGCCGTGGGTAGAAGAAAAGGAGGAGAGGTAGAGAGGGCGGGCGAGAGAAGAAGTAATTAGGGAAACACGAGAGCAGATTCGGCGAGGGAAAGGGAAGTCGGGTCATACAACCCACCCCATGCCAGTAGTAAAGGTAGTGGCAGAAAAGATCATGTATATCAGGTATCAACAAGTACAGAAGGGGGATATGCCATTAGAAAGCAAAAGAGGAAAAAAAGGTAGACGACAAAGATTAATGCGGCCCACCACTTCCCTGAACTCCCTGCAAATTATGTATGTGTATCGCGTGCTTCACAAGCAAGAGAAAACAAAAACCCAGACAGGCCACACAGTAAGGCCACGACAACTGGGAGAGAAAATACACCACCAGCCAACGTGTGCTGAGAAGGAAAAAAGAGCCGCCAGGGGGGCTCTGCGCCAACACCACAACCAACTAAAAGCAGTTGAGGCTGCCCTTCTTCTTCTTCTTGTTGTTAATGGCATTCATACGCTCCTGCAGATGGATGTGAGCTCTCTCGGCGTCCTGTCGCTTCTTGCGCTCTTCCTCGATCTGATTAAGACTGTCCCGCCATCTGGCGTCCTGCTGCGGCTTGGCCTTGAGCTCCTTAACCTCAACCTCGAGCTCTTGAGCTCGTTTCTTCCAGGCGTCACAATCGGCCTTGACCTGCTTAGACTGTCGTTCTAGGTCGGTGAGCGCCTCCTCCAAAGTGGCGGTGAGTTGTCTCTCCGCGTCAAGATGTCTCTCGATGCTGCGAATACGCGCGTCTTGATCATCGCGAATCTGAGCCAACGCCAGTTCGTTGCTGGGTGGTCGGTTGCTTGTAGGAGAGGTGGTACCTCCGTTCGGGAGAGGAGGAAGGGGAATAGCCGGAGGTGGAGACGGCAGCGAAACCACGGAGGCCGTCTTGCGCACTACAGAGGTGACCGAATTGTTTCGTCTGGGTGCCTCACCAGCGTCGTCCATGCGAGCCTGAAAGATGGTTAGCGGTGTCTGCGTAGATAGATAGGTGATGGGGCAATTAATTACCTGAAGAGCAGCCATTTCCTCACGAATGGCCTCGAGTTCAGCTAGTGCCATAGATCTTGCCGCATTGGCCTCCTCCAGTTGCGAATTGCGCTGTGACTGCAGAGTGGACAATCGGTTGCTGGTGATCTGAGCCTGGTCGTAGTTGGTCTGGAGTTGATCCTCAAGTTCTTCTACCAGTCTGGAGTGCTTCTTATTCTTATTCTCCAGTTCTGCCATCTTCTTCTTGAGGACCGAGATCTGTTCCGACACGGTGGGGTAAGGGGTCTTGATGTTGTCACCGTCGCGGAGCATATCGTTGAGAGAGGACTTGGCGGCTTCGAGGTCGCGCATGATAGTGTTATTGATCGTCGAGAGCTCATCGATGTGGCCCTCAAGTTCCGCCCTTCTCTGTTGCTCAGCAACGAGCATCTTCTGACCCGCAATCAGGTCGTCAATGCGCTCGGATATCTTGTCAACATCGGCATCGAGCCCATAGGCAAAGGCGACCTGGGTAGCGATCTTCATGAGCTCATCTCGGGCCTCGGCGGCGTCACTTTCCAAGAGCTTAATGTTCTCGGCGTGCTCCATCATGAGGATATTCAATTGCGAGTCGAAGTCGTTCTTAGTGCTAGCTCTAGCTCTCTCAACCTCCTCGGCATGGATAGCTTGTAGCTCGGCGAATCTGCCCTCGTTAGTTCTCAGAGCATCCTCCTGTTCGGCAACCTGATTGGCTAGCTGGTCGATTAATTTCTTCTGAGCGGTAACCTCAGCCGACAGGAGATCGCGTTCCTGGTATGCCTGTTCAAGCTGTGCCATGGTAGCAGAGTGAGCCTGTTCTAGCTCGGCGACTTTGGCGGAGTTGTTGTTGATGATAGATTTGTACTCCTCAATTTCGTCACGAAGGGAAGTGACCAAGGTTTGGTGCTTGGTCTCTGCTTCCTTAGCCTCGTCGCCAGTCTTCGCTTCCTTATCTTGGGCTTCGTCAAATCTGGCGTTGATAGCCGCCACCTGGGCCTCGAGTTCCTCGATTGTCTGCATCATCTGCTGTTCCGTGCCCTTCATGGATTCCAAAGCAGCCTGATGTTTACTCTCCCAGCCGGAAAGTTCGGACTCGAGCTCGGCAATCTTCTTCTTTTGGGCAACAAGTAGTTCCTCCTGCTCGCTGTTGTCCTGGATAGGTTGAGTTGACACTGACCTAGCATCGGTTGCCTCGTTAACAGAGATGCGCAAAGCCTCGAGCTCGGCTAAAAGTTCCTTTTCCCGAGCGGCATGCGCCTCATGCATCTCCCTCAATTGCTGCTCGTTATGTTCTAGTTGGTCCTTCATCGTAGCTACTACCCCCATATCCATAGGACTAGACTTCAAACTCGATCGCTCGCGGGTCAAGCCCGAGATGATTGTCATTTTGGTCTCCATCTCCTTTCTGGCATTGGCAACATCCGCCTCGAGCTCCTGGATACGTTCCGACCTAGCATGCAATTCGTGCATGGCAGCATTCAGGTTTAGCTCAAAGCCCTGCATAACATCGGGATGCTGCTCGAAGTTTTCCGCCGCGATGTTTCGAAGCGCAGCAAAGGATCGGTGGGCCCGGTCAATGATCATAACATTCTGGCTCGATTTTCTGCGGATGACGGGAGTGCCGTTTCGCGGAGAAGGAGGTTCTGCGTGCTTCGCCTTCGCAATCTCGGTCTTAAGCTCTTCGACTATATCGAGGGTCTCGTGGTGCTTCTCCTCCAGCTGAGCATACTTCTCCGCCAGTTCCCTCTCGGCAGCCTCTTTCTCGGCCGCCAGAGACTTGAGGTGCTCTAGCTCGGCGGCGAGCGTCTCGTTCAGGGAGGTATCCATCGTGACGGTCTCGTCGGATTCGGTGGGCCTTCCTCCCTCAGCTGCGTCGATATAAAGAGTCTCCGTAGTAGTAGGGGAGTCCAATGCTGATGATAGCTCCGAGGAAAGCGATCGCGAGGATAAGTAAGTCCCATCTTTGATGTCGTGGGACTTGGTATCGGATAAAAAAGAAGGCGGCCTAGTCTGGGTTGGTGAGGTTACGGATAGCATGGAATCTCTCTGTCTCACGGGCTGTCGCGCTTCGTCGATTCTGTCCTGCATCTCGGCCAGAGCTCGCATGGCCTCTTCGTATTTATTATGAAGCTGCTCAAACTCGGTGAGGGTGGCCTCGTGCTCGACGCGCAGGTCTACTAGTTCTTGGCTCACACTCTCGAGCTTATCATTGACAAACTGGTTCTGTGCCGGGCTCTGAGGATAGGCGCCGACATCAGGTGTCTCTCTCGGCGTATTCAGGTCATCATCGTCATCAATGTCGTCGTCATCATTGTCTTCATCGTCGGACCTTAGAGGCGCACCTGCATCGTTGGTGTCCTCGGAAGTTGCGTGCTCGCTGTTGTCCTCCTCAGCGCCCTCAGCAACTTCTGGAAGGACTTCTCTGAGCCCTAGGCTGGGACGGCTGACATGGCTCTTGCTTGACCGCTCCGAGAAGGTGCGGCGGTGTCCGACACCGCTGCTCTGCTCAGCGTCTCCCTCGGGCTGCTTACCATCCTCACGAATGTGATCCAGCTCGTGCAACAGATTATCGAGTTTACCGAGACTCCGCTGTCGTTCTATGACCTGCTCGAGCCTGTCAATCTCCCTCTGCATCAATTCTTGGTCCTGATCCGCCTCTGCGAGCCTCTCTTCAAGGGTCGAGATATAATCTTCACAGGCCGCTTCATTATCGCGGATCCTTGCGATTTCTTTCCGCAGCTCCAGGATGATGGTAGCATTCTTCTCCTCGCCCGAGGTCTGACCGTCAAGCTTAGCCTCCAGGTCATGGAGGTAGCTCTCGGTGTTCGCCTCACGATCCATCAGCTTGTGAAGGCGCGCTTGAAGCTGGCTATTAATAGTCTCAATGTAAGCACATTTCGTCTCCTTCTCTAGCAGGGTGGTCTCGGTGTTGGACAGGGTGGTACGGGTGCTGGAGAGAGACTGCTCCAGCGTCTGGATGGTCTTTTCATACTCCAGCACGACCTGCTCCACCGCCTGGGCAAAAGAGTTGGACCGGTTCAGCCTCTCAGTCGCGGTGTCATCGAGAGTTTCGTCCAGGGCTTGGTTTCCGGCTGCCTCGGAGTCCCGTGCCTTTGCCATCTCTGCGATAAGCTTTGCATGTCGCTGGCTAAGAGTGGTGTAGTTTTCCTGTGCGTCTAGCAGCTGATTTTGTAGTTCCGCCTCGCGCTCGTTCTGCCGCTCGGACCTCTCGCCCGCCACAACATTGCGCCTCTCCCCTCCACCACGCTCGGCACTCCGGATTTGCTCCCGTAGAAAAGCCACTTCAGCCTTCAGCCGCTCAATTGTCGCCTGCTTATCGCCATCCTCTACCTGCTGGATCCTCGGCTTGCTCTGAATGGCCCGGGCTCGCTGCGCGTACTGAACCGTATTGAGCGTCTCACTCAGATGGAATTCTGCCGGGGTCACACAGGCGATCATATAGGTAATAGCATTGCCGCCCAGAGAGTCCTGGAGAAGTCGAGTCAACTTGGAGTCGCGGTAGGAGATGTGGGCGCTGGCCTGGCGGGACGAGAGTTGGGCGATGACTTTGCCGAGGGCAGCAAGACCGGCGTTGATGGCGATGCCTTCTTTGGCCCGATCACCCTGGGCACCGGTATTCTTCATACGTTCACTGCCAGCCAAGTCAACAAAGTGGAGTTTACTATCCGTGGTGATCCAGGTCTCGGTGGCGTTGCCCGTCATGGCCTCTAGAGGCACAGAATAGCGTTTCTCCGGACCCTGCGCCTGTGGAAACTTGCTCTTGCGCTGCACTAGATTTAAGCTAAACACGGCGTGGGAACGCGACGACTTGGCATTTATAGCGGTGGCATCGGTCTGTCGAATCGACGAGCCGAAGTTCAGGGCATTCATCAAGTCATCTACTGAGTTGATCTCCATCTGACGAAGGCCGGTAAGGAGGATATTCCCCTT
Organism: Biscogniauxia sp. FL1348; assembly: GCA_022544895.1. Classification (NCBI taxonomy): domain Eukaryota; kingdom Fungi; phylum Ascomycota; class Sordariomycetes; order Xylariales; family Xylariaceae; genus Biscogniauxia; species Biscogniauxia sp. FL1348. The sequence continues at coordinate 20,926 of JAJNNV010000114.1, read as the reverse complement.
CTGGTCCTCGCGAATTATGACAGCACCCCGATCCTGCTGCTCAGGGGCAAGCAGGTCGCGTAGCTGCTCGTTGTATATTTCAACATAGGTTGCCTTCATCTGCCAGTTCTTCTCAGCTTTGGGAGTAGGGGACTGCACCGAGTACCGCGCAGGGGTTCTCAATTGGGACATGGAGCTGCGATTCGAACTCCGCGACTGGCCGTCGAGCTTCTCAAACAACGCGGTCGCCGCCCGGGGGATAACACCTGCAACAAGAGGATTTCGGTCAGCCATACTACACCCCTAAACAGGCACCTAAATGCTCCTGTTGCAGATACACAGGTTCAGTGGGCAAGGTGATAGTTAGCTACATACCCATCGACTCCAGGTCTCCGTCCTCCGAGGGGCCAGCGGTGCCCATGGTATAGGACTTGCCCGCGCCGGACTGACCATAGGCAAGCAGAGAGACGTTGTAGCCCTGCAAGAAAGCATTGACACTATCGTGGAGGTAGTCCCATATGCCATCCTGCATAACTTCGGGGCTGAAGACACGGTCGAACACAAAGAGCTTCTTGCCTTGTGGCGCATCGATGGTTATCGTGGTATCTGAGGTGGTCTGAACCATGGATCTCTGAAATCGCTGCGGTATAAGATCGTAACCGGGGTCGGTGGGCTTCAACGGCGGGCGCACACGCACGGCTGCAGCAAATAGAGGGTCACGATTAGCCCTGCGACCGAACATTCACGATCGCCAATCCGATCCAATAGGAGGGGGGATGGGGCACAGAACGGGCACCAATCACTTACCAACTCGTACTGCGGTCCGGCCTCCATCTTCGTCAGACGCCCTGCTGCCACCGCCAGCTTTGCTGGTCATGCTCATGCGGCTGTTACTTCTCGACGTAGGCTTCACCATGGCGCTCACAGGACGGGGGGGTAGCGCACTGGGAGAGCCGGGTGGTGAACTTGCCATGATGGCAGTGGGCGAAGGGGGTGGTGGTAGCAGTGGTGGAGTGGGCACCAGAGGTGTAAATAATGCCCAAACACAATGCTATGGAATATTCTGAGATATTGGCGTGGCAACGTCGGGAGGGAAGGGAGTGGACGGGAAGGACTGGGGGGGATGTCTAGGAAGAGAAAAGAGAGCGGCGGGATTGAAGAATCACCCAGAGACAAGTCGGCGGCTAAGGAATGTGAACCACCAGACAAGCTGAAGTAAAGAAAAGAAAAGAAAAAAAGGTGACGATGATGATCGTAAAAAAAAGGAAGGGTGAGAAAAAAAGAGGGAGGGAGAAAAGAACCCAACCACAGAGAATTGATAGATAGATGGATGGAGGGTAAAGTGAAGTGAACCTAGCCAAAACGGGGAAACCTGTCGCATACACACACGCACACACATACAAACATGAATGTAGGTATGTATATAGGCAGTGTACAGGTCTAAGGGTAGGAGGTTAGCCAACCCTTCAACCTGGAAAGGCTTGCTCAAGACCAGGGCGTCATATGTCGCAGAGTTATCGCAAGTTGTGGCAGAGACAAGACAAGGCCTGGGGTTCGGTTCGGTTCAGTCCAGTCCAGTTCAGTTCAGTTCATCGTGGGGTCTTCGCCTTCTTTTTTTTCTTTTCTTTTCTTGTTTCTGTTGTTCTCTTGTCGGCGCAAAACCCAGAACCAGATCAATGTTCAAAAAGAATAGGATTAAAAAAAAAAAGAGGTGCTCAAAGGGGAGAAGGGGGGCCACAAGTTCAGTGAATATTCGGAGTAATGCTTGCTTATTACCCAGGAATCGAACGTGCACGATAGTGACTTGGAATTTGACGGGCAGAAGAAGAGGGAAAAAAAGACTTCACCATCAAGAAGTCAGGGGTGTTAGAAGATGTCGAGGTAGCCAGGGTCCCCGAAAAGGCCGCTGGGAGTCCAAGATGGGTTAAGCCCAAATTAAACACTCACACGCGCGTTGCTCTAGTGTGCATCTTAGCCCGCCCCACCTAAAGTAGATTGGCAGGGCCGCTACCAGGCCACAGCAAGTGGTCCGCGCCTGCTAAGACGCAAGCCTGGCCCCCTTACGATTCCGTCCTCTGATTGGCTGGTTCAGTGATCTCCCGCCTAAACTCTTACAACTCCCAGCGCAACGGCTGCTGTTTCTTAGGTTACATGGGTACCTACAACTTGAAGCAAATCCACATTGTATGTACCGAAGTAGACCATTGGTAGGTACACAATGTAAGTCAGTGACCTTCCATCCATTTACACTAACCCCTCAATCAATCTGCCCGCCCACAATGATGGGACGATTTGCTGCTGGTGCTGCTGCTGCTACTGCTACAACATACACTAGAAATAGTAACTACACTCACTATTTAGGTACCTACATTATGTATTTACGACTCCCTACATTGATACACACACACACACCAACCCTACAGTAAGTAGCGTAAACAAATAATAATATGTATATTTATTTATTTTCCTAGTTGCTACATATACACGTGCACCTTAGCCTACATTTAGTATATAAGGGCCAGGTACATACCCAGGTAAGGTACCTAGGCCAATGTAAAAATAGATTTATAATCATTATCTACCCACCAATTAATTAGACAACTGTCACCACCAACACGAGCACATAATAAGGGTCCAGGTCTAGTGTATAGCTAGGTAGGCAGCAGATTCAGGCAATGTCTGGTAGGCAGGCAGGTTGATAACTACTATAGTTACCTATTACTTACACGCCTAGGTAAAGTAATATACCTACCTACTATCCAACAATACCTAGGCATGTCTCCTCCAGTGTATCGCAGCGAGTGGGTTACTTTAGTGGGTTAGCGGGTACCTATGTAGGTAGGTAGTCGTACCTATGTATGTGGGCAGGAAGGTAAGGTAAGGTAAAGGTATTTGTGGGAAAATGCACATCAGCACCGCCTATCGTACCTTAAGTAAGATGGGAACGGTGGGCGATGGGAGTGACCTGACCAACCAAAACTCGGGGTCTCGCCCTATACCTCAGATTAAACGGAGCAAGTGGTGGTACTTTCCGCGTAGCCACTTTGTTGCAGCGGGGGCCAAGCAAGAAATAGGTACATTACTTACCTACCTGCGTACCTACATACATACATACATTCTCGCTTGCATGCACGTACTTTAAATCGCTTGCGAAAAGTCGGGTATGTCTCCTTCTTCTCCAGCATCATCATCATTATCATCACCCCACCTTTTATTTTTATTTTCTATTTTCTCTTTTTTTTTTCCTTTTTTATAATTTCTCTTGGTTCCCCCCCTTAAACTGTGCATGCAATGATCATGCAAGTGTAAGTAGTGTTACCAAATGGTCTAAAGTGACCGACTGGTTTGACACAAGCCAAGTTGGACGTATTTAGGTTGGGTTAGGTTGGGTTACATAGCAGTCGACATACCAGTGTACCTACTGTACTTATGTACATCAATATGTAGATATGTAGGTATGTAGGTATGGATGTAGGTATCTCGCGTCTGCGCGGTACTTGTGTAGGCTGGTGGTGTGTCAAGTACCTACTACATACATACTAAGTATGTAGGTACTAAATTTTGAAAATACCACCCCCATATGTCGGGAGCATACAGTGAATTTTCCGTCCTAGGTTAGAGCATCTCCCGATTCTGTTCATACTGATATACGAAGTAGACCTTACGTGCATATATTGATGCGCGGCCCCCAGTCTTCTCATCCCCCCCTTATGCACCCATCACAATCTGAAAAGAAAAAAAGAAAAAAACCCCCGTAGGTACCTAATTAGCATCAGCATGTAGGCACGTCCACGCTAATCCGATAGCCAGCTAGCGTCCTAGATTGAGCGCGCAAGAGATCGCGACGGTGTCTCTTTTAGCGTCTTGGGCGCCCTCTGGCACTTACACTAGTTTGTAAATGCTCATATCCATTGACTTTTGACACGATATGCTAAACAAAAAGCGTCAAATAAACAAAAACAAATGTTCTACCGACATAACTTACCTAGTACCTAGTACGGCCGCCGGGTCGGCGACTATGTATGACAAGCGGAAACGAAGTGCAGCATCCGTTTTGTTTTATTTTGTTCATTTGGTGGGGGGTGGAAGAAGAGGAGAGAGAGAGAGAGAGAGAAATCATTGCCTAGTAGAGAACCCCGTGAAGCCCGTATACATGCAATTGATTGGTGGTATAAGTCGGCATCCCCTTCAGCAAGCAAGCATTGATTGGAATCCCAGCGCATCACTTTCAGCAAGAGGCTTGCTAGGTAGGTTGGTAGGTTGGTATGGCATCGGATCCGTGGCACCGGGGGCGACGGAATCCGATAGAACGCATCAAGCGGTAAGGGGGGGAAAGGAACCAATGTAAAGGTTAGAATTATAGCTCGACTACCTACCTACCTATTGGAAGGTAATCCAGCCAGAAGTTTGTTGTTATTGTTGACATCGTTAACATTAAGTTAAGACATCTACTATCATATTATATACCTACCTACACACTATCATATACCCTACACACGTTAGTATGTGGTTAGGTTGATGATATATCATATTATATTCGGCTTCGCGTACGTACACGCTCCCGATAACATATAACATAACATTCGTATTTTAAACTTGGTATACTTAGGAAGGTTAGGTAGATACTTAAGATATCACAGTGAGATAGCTCAAGAGAAGGGGGTGAAATCCTCCAATGAACATCTCAACCATGGGAAAGCCCTTTTTTGAAATCGTTCCTGTCACAAATTATAACACACCCGTGGAGTGTCCGGGTGGCTGGTGAGACACATCAAACCTCCTAACTTGGGTAAGTCTTGCGTCTGTCTTTCCATCATCGTCTCCGCCGCTGTTGTCGTTGTCGTTGTTGTCGTCACAACCTATTTACGTGCACTAAATAACGAAGAAAATGAAAATTTAACAATTTGAACGCATAGAAGAAGATACCTACTATATATGTATCAATCTACAATGTAAATCTCTGCTACTGCGTTGTTAGTGCAAGTCAAAGGCCGTCGGTCAATTCCCCCCCATGGAAAGTGATTATCATACTACCTATCCCCACGGACAGAGTCCAGAATCAAGCCACCCATGTCTGCTCTATCCATAGTAATATTACTTTTTTTTTTATCTCTCCGGTCTATAGCGCCTGTTTCATCTTCCTGCAGCAAGCTACGACCATCGCGCCTCATTCTTCTTTTCTTTCCTTCCTTTCTTCTTCCCGATACTAGGTACTTTTCTCTCCCTCTCTCCCTCTCTCTCTCTTTCATTGTCCGTGTAAGCTGAGATTTGGTTTTCACAATGCATAGATACCTAGGTATGTTGTATATCAATATATTCATGTCCTACCTCCGCAACATAATAAATACCCAGGTACATCTTGTATCTAGTCGTGTAGTGTACGGATTAGTGTAGTGTAGAATTAGATACTAGATATGGGATATGGTACATGTCAATCCCTCGGGGACCTTACCGAAAGAATAACTTGTTCCAGCCACCGGACAGAGGCGCTACCTAGTCCGTGAGCCCATCGTAACGCTGGCGGGCGTCCCGCGTCCCTTTCTCCTTACTCCTCATCTAAAAGACCACAGAAAACCCAAATGGCACTCTGGTACCAAATACCTAGGTAGGTTAGGTAGCTAACCGAAAGTCGGATCGTATGTTGGACCCTGCGTCTGTGATTTCCCTACTAAACCCGCGCAATATCTCGTAATACGCACCAACGAATGCTTTTAGACTGCCTACCTACCTACAACCTAGGTAGATCGGATGAGATATTGGCTCTAATTTTGTGCAGCAGGTAGGCAGGCTAAGTACCTACATAACCTAGGTAATTATAGATACGTGCTACGATCGTATCTTATATGGCTTGACGATCGGATGGATGTCAGTGACAGACAGACGGCGTGTGTGCTAGTAAGAAACCGTCGACACGCGAAGTCAATCGCTCTCCATGCTTATTCTTTTTCCATTTCCACCTGTATAAAAAAAGGGGTTGTCTAACTAAATATGTAGGTAAATTAGGTACATACCTATTGATGGGTAGGTACATATGTACTTAGTAGCGAAACCCTTTTTTTTTCTGTGATAACACACACGCTAAAAGTGCAGTACCCAAGGTACATAAGTATGTATCTTGCCGCATCACATTAAAAACTACCACATGGGACGGGGGTGGGTAAGGGGCAAGTCTGGCATTTAAGTACTGCATTACAGGATACCTACCGATAGGTAAAGGTACACTACATACATACCATGAAGTTCATTTGTAGTACCTATGTGGATTGAAGTTACCCGAACTGCATAGCAAAGGATTCCCTCACTCACGATGCCGTAAGGGAAACTAGTATCAATTGTAGGTACTCTTGGTAGTCGAGAAGAGGAGGTCGAGTTTAATAGGCGGGCCTCAATGTCCGTGATACTATGTAGTACATACATGAGAACCAGAGTATAAGTCAAGCTGGTTCAAATCCCCCATATAATCCAATCGGCCTCTTCATATCAACTACCTACCGTAGAGTAGTATTACGATCTTGTGTTTCACCTGTTTGTTGATGTCGTGGTTGTGGTTGAAGTGTGCTCTAAACAGACTACTTGACAATACCTACAGCAACAACAATTATATCAATACATCACAGTAGCCAACCGAAGAGGGTGATGGCAAGTACCTAAGTTGGTCGATATACATTGATAGAACATACATACCTAATTGGGCAAATTCAATCACAAGTCACAAGCTAGGTATCTCTCTTCAACAGCGAAACAGGTCATGTACTGTACATACATCAACTTTAAGGTATCAAGGCATCCTAATTCTCTATATCACATAATTAATACATCTATTATAGGTACCACATGCAACATAGACCTACGATTGGTTGTGATACATATCAGGACCATTGGTCAATCTAAGTAAGTAGTAATGTTTAAGGAAACATTAAAATGCGGAAAGTTCCGCGGCATCCCAACTCCGATCTTCCAGAGCAGATTACCTATTAGGTACAATGATTGATAGTAGAGACTGCAACTCCATCCTAATCCATTATATCTCACACCGGTATACATCAATGTTATCTACCGTTCCCTGTCCAGAGTATCAATGTAAGTAGTTGCATACCTAAGCTCCATAAGTACCTAGGTACACGCCGGCAAGGTTCCTAGGTTCAAGATTACACAAGAAAAAAGAGCCTATCTATGCATATCAAATTGATGTATTGTGATGAAGATTGATACCAAGGATAAATATCAACTCTTGTTTCAAGTTATCCAAACATGCAGAATTCAGAAACCCAGTCGGCCAAACCAACCGACCTATGATACCTACAGTCGGTAAGAGCAGGTGGGGGGAGGGAGGGGAGAGATCGTGCCATCGGGTTGCTTCCCGACCTTGATTTTGATTTTTTCTTTCCCGGTCCTAGTAAATAAGTAGATCTTTGAAAAAAATAAAACTGACCAGGTGTGAATGGCATGGTGGTTCCTGGTGATGGTCCTGTGTAGGGGTCAGGTAATTTGATTTGATTTGCTTGTTCATGGAATAATGATTTTTTTTATATGTATTTGCCTCCCTCCTTCTCCTCCACCTCCTCCACCTCCTTTAAGTGTTTCCTCATCGTGCTGCCGGAACCCGGTCAAGACCCCACGGAAGTCCACGTGCCACACGACCTTTGACTGCCGTTCGTTTTTGTGTACCCCACAACCCCTTGCGGCATGAGCATGATAGCTAGGTACATAGGTAGCCAGCCCTGTGAAAGGGTTGGACATACATCGAAACGGGGCATATGTTTCTACACTAACCTAGGTACACACACACACACATCAGGGTATGCAGGTGTAGTGTTAGATATGCGGTGCGACGACGTGGATATGAGATCATCGTAGGTAGTCTGCCCACCATCATCAGTGATACCAAACGGTGTAGGTATTACCTAGGTATTTTATATGTAGGTAGAGGTTACGTGCTCTGTGATTCCTGCTCAGGTTAACTAAGCGCACATAAGTAGGTAAAAGCACGATACATACCAACCACGAACTAATCTACCTATGATATGAAAAAAAGGAACCTTCGATAACTTCTTTATCGTCACGATACTTACTTACCTATCACAAGTGCCGAGACACGCAGATAGCTAAGGAATGTTAAGCATAAAAAAACCCTAACCTATCTAGATAGAGAGAGAGGGGAGGGGAGGGGAGAGGTTGAATGCCGACAAACTCGCATCCCCGCGTGTCCCTGTCCGGTAGAAAGAACAGAACAGGTTTTGGGGGCATGTAGGCAGGTCCATCTACATAAAACAAAAAGAAGAATCCTTCAAGATCCCGCGCTCATTTTCTATTATCAAGGACAAATCAGGCGGGGGAGCTTATTCCCACTACGATAACTAGGTATATTACGTAGTTGTACAGGTCTAGGCGGACTTGAAATGGGGGGGGGGGGGGGGGGGGAATGGTTTGATATGACGCTTTTGCTTTCCTACCGGTACCTGGGTTATAGTAACATAGGTAGGTAGGTTGCTTGTGTGAATCAATTATCACTTGCATCAATATACCTAAGGTTAGTTATAGTACACTACATACAGACAGGTAGTAGAACCAGGGGCATTTCTTGTTCTGGCGAACCCCATGTCCACACTGCCAACTACACTAACCTAGGTAAATAGGAAGCATTGTGTTTCTTCGAGTCTCCATCCACACCTCAAATACCTAGTGTACAGTTCCACAGGTGGATGTTGGTCACAAAAGTGTAACCTATCATCGTACATTACTTTATTGCGCACATGAATCTCGTGGATCCTTTTGGGGTCCGCGCCAAATAAATTCCCGGCCGTGCGCGCAAGGCGAATCGGGCAATTGAGCTTGCAGATCATGGCGTTGCGGACGGGCGATTATGGGGATTGGGGATGGAGATGGAGGTGGAGATGGAGATGGGAAATCAAGATGCTGAACATGAAGAGGGACCACGGACCACATATGCCCACCGGATTAGGTGTGTCATTGATGTTGCATTTGATGCAAGTACTTGGGTAGATACCTACTTTTGGACCAACCGAGGACACGGCCGGGGAACGGCGAAGACAGCGAACCCGCTTACACATGAGATTTCCTCGGAGGATTTTGGGATCTCGGGACCTCATTGGATACTTGATCCGCGGCCTGAGCGTGCATGAGAAAAGTATCCCGACCTACCGAGGTGGGTATTTATGGTAGGCAGGCATATAATAGTATAATGTAAGTTAGACATGATCTTATCTAGTAGTGTTAAGGTACTGAATAAGTTTACTCATATCAAATGTAACAAATGTACAGGACGTACCAGACATAGGCATTTGTAAGAAGATAGGACGGGAAACGGGTTCCTATTCAGGGGTTGGATAGAGGGAACACCTACTTAGGTTAGGTATAGCTTGAGATGGATGACCGGAATGGGTAGAAAGAGTTATGTATGTAGGTAGCACTACCTAGGTACATAAGCCCGGCTTAACGTGGTAAAGATATACTTACATACTTAATAGGTAAGAAGGCATTGTCTTAAGTTGTAGTGTATATCAACTCCGATCTGAGACATGCTGCTGCGGTTGAGACAGACAGACGTCCAAGCAAGGGATTTCAGATGATTTTATCCGATCTCTCTCTCTCTCGCTCTCAAGGCTGATGACGTGAAGGAGGGATGAAAAATGTCTGGTCTGTCTCGTGCATTGACGCGCAAGTAGGATACTTCGTATGACATACCTGCACCCACTGACCCTCCCCTCGACTGGTGATGTTGATGCAATTAAGATCTCGCAGCTGCAGTAGGTATCAGGTTATGGAGGGGGTTATCTACCTCTTACATAAGTACACTACCTCGGTAGTGTACCGTAGTGTCCTGGTAGACTTGGCCCCATTGCTGACTGACAAAACCCCTTGCATCAAATGTCCATGTAGGTATGTCTCGGCATGGTTACCTAAGTAGAATGTGGAAGGTTTGGGAGGCAAAGCCATTGTGGAATAGACATATGCACTAACTTACTTACCTATATACCTACCTAACCTAGGTAGGTACCTATCGTATGGATATATGCATTAAATGTGCAATAGGCAGGTAGGCATGTCTATGTAGGTATTAGTATGTCCGTAGGTAGTCACGTGCAGCGCGTTTAGTTCGTGCCTCCCCTTTAAGTCCCTACCCCCACTACCCCGGAAATCCGCGTCGCGTGTTTGAAATAAAAAAGAACAAATACTTACATATACATACTTCTCAATCCATGACATGTACAGAGTCCATATTCCACACCTACATACCCGCCAACCCCCCTCCATGGGTATCTCGTGCAGCATCTGATTCCACTATCTTTACCTAGTCCTTTTTTTATTACCTCCCAGTAATCCTCCCACTCCACTCGAAATGCCACCCCAAGTCATCAGTCTGCTGTCTTCAAGTCCGTCCGAGCCATCGCCCAACCTTCCCAAGTCTTCTCTAGCTGTGCCGTCAACACGAGCCCATCTTCCAAAACCATCGAGAGCCCTCGACTACGATACCTTCGACTTGACCGGAGGAACATCTAGAGACATCGCCACTGCCTCCACCTCCCAAGTAGGGTCACATACGCGCTATCAGACAGCTTGCCAGACAGTCGCCGGCACCAAGCGCACCACTAGCAGTCGTTTTCAACTCGACGACGACTTTCTCTTTCTATCCGACGACGATGATGACTCGGCCAGAGTTGCCCATGGGCTTCCGTCGAGGAAGATCCCCCGACTTTCGCCCGGCCTAATGCGCAATCGAAAGGACAAAGACTCGAGCAAGACCAACACTCATAAGCCACTAGCGCCATCTGGAGCACCAAGACGGAATCCCATTGCCGATCCTATAGAGAACATCAGCTCTCCAGACGACCGTGGTCTTACCAGACACCATAGGAATGCAGGCGACGACATCCACTCGGATCCCTTCGCCAGTCCGCCGAAGAGACAAACGATCCATTTAACGTCACCCAAACCTACACGTAACATTCTATGTGATAGCCCACCAAGCAAGAGGAACAGCCAGGCCGGCTCTTCGACCTGGAGCTGGCCAGAAGATCTGTCTAAACTACCATCCAATTCCGCCGCCGGAGGGCGCAACCCAAAGGGCAAAGAATCGGCAAAGACATCTACTTTTATAGATCTGTCTAGTGATCCCTTCGATACTTCACCGGTGAAGCCTCAGCCAAAGACTTCCAAGAATAACGTTGCCTGGGATCCCATTTCGAGCTCCATGCCAGAGGTCGGAGTCAACGATGACATGCTCCACACTCGATCGCCCCCGCGAAAACAAAAGCAACGTGCCGAAGTCATAGATATAGACGACCTTGCCGGCTCGGGATCAGAAGATCTACCCGACCTAGATGACATTGATTTCTCCAGAATTGGCTCCAAGAAGCGTTCTTATAGCTTATCCCCGCGTCCGGTTTCCAAGTCGGCAAAGAACCATGTGTCGAAGCCCACAAAGTCGGCGGAAGAGAAGGAGCAGGAGAGAAAGGCAAAGGCACAAGCTCGCGAAGCCGAAAAGGAGCGCAGGCGCTTAGAGAAAGAGCATGCCAAGGAACAACGGATTGTTACCAAAGAGAGAGAAAAGGCACTGGCAGAGGTAAACAAAGTACGAACCGACAAAAAGGTATCTACACCAGAGATGATTGTAGACATACCTAACAGTCTCAGTCCGGGGGTCAAAGTGCAGATCGAAGCTCTATTGGGTGATTTAGACGTCCAACATGGGACCTGGCATAGCCGGGTCGAAAACGTCGTCAAGTGGCGCCGGAAAGTCACATCTACGTTTAACGAGGAGCTCGGTCACTGGCTACCGACTCCAATGAGAATACAAGATGAAAAGCACGTCATGGTCATTATGCAAGCAGCCGAGTTTGTTAAGCTCGCTCTCGGCTTGGAAGGCCAGGATCTCGAAGCCCATGTCCTGAAGATGAAGACTAATTTTCCCGACACGACCATCGTGTATCTAATAGAAGGGCTGACACCGTGGATGAGAAAGAACCGCACTACGCTGAATCGGCAGTTTGCATCGGCCGTCCGGGGCCTGGATCCCATTGAGAATACTGTGCCTACATCAAGTCAGCCACGCCGACGGAACAATGCCCGGCCCCAGGAATATATTGACGAGGACTGTGTCGAGGATGCATTGCTATCTCTTCAAGTGCTCCATGGTGCTTTGATTCATCATACAAATGCACCCGTCGAGACAGCACAGTGGGTGGCCATATTCACCCAACACATCAGTACGATTCCGTATCGTAAAGCTCGAGATGCCACTTCCGACGCCGGGTTCTGCATGGAGTCAGGGCAAGTGCGCACTGGAGACGGCGCCAAGGATACATATGTGCGTATGCTGCAGGAGATCACTCGAGTAACGGCACCTATCGCGTATGGCATTGCGGCAAAGTACGGCACCGTAACAGAGCTAGTCCGCGGGCTCGAGCGAGAAGGGCCGCTGGCGCTCGAGAACTGCCGCAAGAGTGCCAACAAAGACGGCGCCTTCACGGACCGCGTGATTGGGCAGGCTGTTAGCAGGAGGATACATAAAATATTTACCAGCCGAGATCCCGCAAGCACTGATGTTTAAGTACTAAATGAGATAACCTTGTATTCGGGTTGATGTAGTGAGCTGTAGAAAGCGAGAACTTGGTGTCTTGTACGCATTATGTAGAAAGGTCCCTGCTAAATCTTCTGATAGGGTGGAATCAAACACAGCACACTGTTCGTTTGTGGGAGAAAAGTGTATTGTGAAGTAGTGATGTGATGCCTTGCCCATAAGACTAACTGCCCCCTTTTCCCTGAGAGGACTACATTCATAGGCATCGTCTAATGTAAAAGTAGGAATAGATGACTATGCAGGAAAGTTATATGGTAACGGTGTCCTCCGCGTAACTCAACAGCTCTAAGTAGCTTTGAGTCATCGTTATATTGCCACCTCCTAATATTGATGACCGCAAAGCTCAACTCTTGCTATCAATTTCATGTGATGACGGTGTCACTTTTACAGTATTTCACAAGCTGTTCTATTTGTGCTACAAGCAAACTAATTCTTTGTTTTACCCAATATGAATTTACTGGGACCAGTATAATTCCCGATGGAAGAGAAGCCCACAAGTGAATTGTAGTTGATATAATTTTATCAATATAATTGATGCCTCAAAGGATCCTCGTGGAATTCTCTTTGTCAATGACAACACGAGAAAGAGTGATAGTCCTATCGCGACTTGTATTTTTTTTCTTTGTTAAACAGGCTACTTATTTGACTGTAGTAGGTAGGTAAAAAGAATAAAAGGATGGACGAGGAAGAGGATCCAGGTATTTGAGAGACCATAACACCTGTGATATCCCCTAACAAACCAAATCCTCCATTGCTATTGCACAACAATGTTTGCCGTTTAATATAGTAAGTAACTTGTGTAATAGGAAGACGTTTTTTTAAATTATCTACGTGTATATATATTTCCTGGTCTTTCATACGTACCTCAAGCAAACCATTCATCGATCTAGTGTCGCATAAGCCTCATAGGATACTTTATACACTATGATCATCAATAGTACGCTCGAACTCAGGCTCGCTGCCATAAGTAAATGTGCAGATTCAACTACAAGGGGTTTGGCTGCGGCCACATAGACCCCGAGGGGACTCCTGTCGAGCACCAGCTTTGCGGTCCTCCCGCACGCAGACCACACGAGCCGATGTGTGACCCGCCGGAATCCTACCGCCTCTATCTAAATGGTATTCACCACTGCCCGGAGTGCAAGTCTATTCTTGATTGGCTACAAGCCGCGTGGGCTGCCAAAAGACGCGAGTGGCGGGCTAATCATGCTCTGCCCGAGACCCATATCAACCGGGTCAACCGAGAATTAATCGCGTCTAGAGCGATGATAGGGATCCGAGGAGTAAGGCGAGGTCCGTATCATACCGAGAACCAGAGATACGAGCCCGAGCAGCAAGTCATCATCGAGGCTGCGGAGCGGCTAGCCGAGTCCTTCAGGAGGCTCGACGAAGCCTGGGAGGATAACATGTCGATCCTGAGGGGTTTCAACACAATCTCGTCGGAGAGGCTCGATGGCTATAACAGGCGGAGAGAAGTGGCGAGGAATTCCGCAAGCACGATAGACGACTTGGAAAGATACGAAGGAAGGCTTCTGGATGACATGTATAAGATTCATAACAGAAGGATGGGGTTAGGAAGTTGATTTTCACAACTGCGTGACCCCCTCCCTATAAATGTTGATTTTATACGATGTTGCCTGTTCCATTCCAGATAACAATAAGCGCCTAGACAAGCGTAAGACCTGAATAGTGTAATACATGCCAACATACCCCAATAGAAGTAACCAAATACTTTACTTGACTGATACATAGTGGTGCCTTATATTGCGTGTCTACTCCTTTAGATGTTTGAGTATACAATGCTACTTAAGTATTCCGACAAGGCAAAATAGGTGGCTGTCTATTGATGACGTGAAATCAAGGGAACATCCACGACAGGGCGTAGGTTGTTGGATGAGTAACCCAACTTCCACGACGAATAGCACAGTACAATCTGCATAGATGAAAGCCACTTTAGGCAAGCCAATGATGGCTGAAATGTGCCTAATAACAGGGAGTCTCAGTACCGCGTCTTCATGATGCACCCTCCATCTGAGCTTGCAAGTCAGGGGGGTTTACAACACCACATTTGGCGTCGTCTACCCCTCAACTAGGTACGTGTGCACCAATGTGAGTAGGATTCTAAGCACCCAACGAATTTAAAAGGGACTATGAATGAGCCGCGTGGTATATGATTTCTTCTTTTTTTTTTTATCGAAGCTGCTTTTACCCCCCCAGATGCAAGGGGGCTTGATGATCCGTTACGGATTAGGACGTTTGGTCAAAATAGCCTATTCGCTTGTATGCGACGTAAAGATGCACCCCGGATAACTTCGCAACTCGCTACCTTCCCACGTGGGATTATATCGCATTATTCTGTGTGTCGGAATGTACTCCATCCATAAATCATGTTCATCTATCTAGACTGCTTTTTTCCCCCCGGTATTATGAGGTGGATGAGACGAAGGGGGGGGGGGGAGGGTGATCGGCAACGGTATTAATAGGGATTATAGTCATAAGGCACACCTGCCCTCCCTCTCAAAGCGATGGGGTCATTCAATCTGAGAAATCACCAATAAACCTGCTAAGGAGGACTTTCTAGCATATTGATATTATCACCAAGGCATTGTATTAGCTACAATGAGGTGGCTCATAGCACCACACTTCTTGGCGGCAGCGAGCTATGTTACAGCTCGACCGCTCTGTGCTGATGAAGATGGAAAGTATACCATAGAGTCCTCCGGGATTAAGGCACAGGTGAGCTGTTGTTTACCAATACGTCTTGTCTTTCCGCGGAGTTCTAGTGGGTTAGAGCTGATGTGAAATAGTTTATCCCTTACGGAGCTACCCTTACCAATCTTTTCGTCAAGGACAAGAACGGGGAGGACATCGACGTCGTTCTCGGATACGACGACATCGACTATTACCGTACCGCAGACCTTTCATACCTATCAAGATGAACGACCTAGGTTAGGGCGTATGGCGACTGACTGACCTTTTGTTATTTATTTTACAGCCGAGGACCCGGGCCACCCGGTGTACAACAGCATACCGGGGCGGTACGTGAACCGGATCGGGCACGGGAGGTACACCATCGGCAACACGACATACACCACGGAGCTGAACGACGGCACCAACACGCTCCACTCGGGCACGAACAACTGGTCGTATAGGACGTGGAACGTGACCGCCCAAACCGAGGATTCCGTCACCTTCGCCGTGCGGGATGCCTCGAACTCGTCGCTGGGCATGCTCGGGCTCGTCGAGGCCAGCGTGACCTACAGCGTCAGCAACAGCACGTGGAAGATCAAAATGGAGGCGTCGTCCCCGGAAGTCAAGACGCGTTCGTCACCCTTCCCCCCCCCCTTTTTTTTTCTCTTTTTCTTCTCCCTTCTTTCTTCCCCATCCATCCATCCATCCATCCACCCACCTACCTACCTAAAGCTAACCAGTAGTACCCGCGAGGTTACCGTGACCATATCGCACAGCCCTGATGCTGACACAACACACGTACTTCAACCTAGACGCGTACCGCGACCCGTCCACATCCACGATCTGGGCGCACACGCTGCACATGCCGTACTCGGGACGGTACCTGGCCGCCGACGCGGCCGCCCTGCCGACGGGCGCCATCGCGGCCGCCCCGCCCGGCAGCCTCAACGACTTTGCCAGCGCGCCGGGGCTCGCCCTGGGCCACGCGCGCGGCGACCCGGGGTTCGCGGCCAACTGCGGCGCCGCGTGCGAGGGGTACAATGGGTATTTCCTCATCGATCGGGAGGGGGATAGGGTTGGGGATGATGGGGAGGATGGGGAGGGGGCGGTCGTGGTCTCGCTCGCGAGCCCCTTCTCCGGCGTCCGCGCGGACCTGCGCACCGACCAGCCCGGCGTCGTCGTGTACACGTGCAACTGGATGGACGGCTCGGCCGACCTGAAGAGCACGCAGGGCACGGCGGAGCGCGGGAAGGTGGGCAGGAGCTCGTGTGTGGCGATCGAGGCGCAGGATTATGTCGATGGCATTAATCAGTACGTGGATTGTTCCTTTTTTTTTTTTTTTAAACCCCCCTTCCTTTCTTTTCCTTTTCATGATAGACAGACAAGGCAGCCTTGTTGCGTTGGGTACTAGAGGAAAGAATGAGAGAAAGAGAAAAGAGAGAAGCTGACGTTTTTTTTTTCTCCCCCGTTCGCTCGCGTAGCCCCGAATGGGGGCGTGTCGACAAGCAGATAGTAGGGCCGGGCGACACTTACTCGTGGGAGAGCTCGTGGACTTTTGGGCTGCTGTGAAACTTTTTTTTTTTGCCTACCTACCTACCTACCTACGTGCCGAAATGCCGAAGTCGATCCCCTTTTTCTTTTCTTTTCTTCTTCCTCATAACGGGAGTCTATCATCCATTGGCTGTAGCATATCGGACCTACGTGGTCACGCCATGGGAGCAAAAAGCAAAGGGAGCATAAGAAAAGGGAAAAAAAAAGGGGGGGGGAGGGGTAGAGGGAGAGGGACTGGTCAATGGCTAAGGTAAGGTTAGGAGATTGTACATAGGCGATGACGACAAAATGGAGGGTTTGTATCTACCTAGCCTCATCATCATGGCAAGAAGAAGTAGAAAATAAAATAAAAAATAGAGGAGAAAGAAAATAAAAAAAGTCCCTTACCTTTCTCACCCCTGTCATTGCCCTGCCCAACCCGAACCCTTCCTAGCGCGGGGATCTTCGATTTTCTGGAAGGGGTGGGGAGGGACGGGTGCCTACACTAGCAGCATCTTCACGATGTCCTTTTCCATGGTCCTTAACATCTTGGGGATGGGGCATCTTTGACGTCACACCATTCCCCTTCGAATTGGGCTAACTTTGGATACTCCGGAAATACGGTTTTCTTTCTTTTGCCCTTTTTCGAGCTGACCATCCAACAGCAGTAGGAGGTACCTACCTAGGTAGTGTAGTATACAGAGAGAAAATGAAATTCGAACGGTCTGGACCAGGCTGATCGGCGTTGTTGCCGACCACTACCCCCTTGACCGGCCATGTGTGTTGGCCTACCTACCTACCTACCTATGTACACTACAGAGGACCGACCCCCCTTTCTCCGATTCTCCCGGTCGTTTTACCTACGTGTAAGTCGGGCGGGCGACCTACTCGATCCAGATCTGGTGAGGCATCCATGAGAATCTACCCTACCTAGTGTGGTCCGCGTTGCTTCCTGGAATGGGACGAGAAATTCACGGCTGTCTGATCATGTATGCGGTGTTTTTTTTTTCTCTTTCTTTTCTTTTTCGCTTCTTCTGTTTCTGCTTCCCCTTCTGGCCGTGGGGGGGGGGGGGGGGATGGGGGGAATCTTGGGTATGAGGGGCTCAAGAGATCGCCGGCCTGGCATCCAATTGGCCTTTGATACGTTGATTTCAGGGGCCCAGGACCTAGGTACGATACGAGTCCGTCATCGACCCGGTATTGCTTGCTTCTCTCCTGTGCGACATCGCATCCCACCGATTTTTTTTTCCTTCCTGGGGAGAAATGGCCATGCTGCCTGCTTATGGAATTTGGTATTTTCCCCATGGCAGCTAGTTTCAGGGGTCCGCGGCATCGTACCATGTGCACCCTTGAGCTTCAGGGTCCAAGGAGAGAGGGGGGGTGGCTAATCCGCCGCGCACCCATTGAGCTGTCAACTCCGAGGAGCCAGGTGAATCCTATAAGCTTGGCGTTGATGACGTAGGTATTTGGGTAGCCAATGTTCAACAGACTCTCACCTGAAGCATCTTCTCTTGCAGCGGCCAGAACTGTCTTCTGTATTATGGCGTCTGTGTTATAGATCGATACGCGTTGGCGAAGCTATCGTGCATGCATACCATACATACATACTGTACGCCACAACAAAGCAGTGAAACACTCCCTTTGATTCTCAACCGCAGTCTAGACCGCCGTCTCTGCTATCCGTCTTACCTGTCGTGAACTTGACGATATTCCAAAACGAACTTACCTCTACGTCACCTTTCGTTCTGCGGACAGTTTCATGCATCGTGACGTTGCGCCGAGAAGGAATCGTCATAGGTAAGTATTCGGTGTGAGCTTGGGTACCTGAAGACGAAGCTATCATGCTCGCGAGGGGGTGCGGGTTTGGGAGAAGGCAGCAAGATGTTTTTGCCACCTTGGGAGAGGTTTCCCAGCATGTTATTGCTATAGCCTCGCCAACAGAGCGCTATCGGGGTATTGTATCGGCTCGCACGTTTCGAGAAGCCAGTTGCGACGTAGCGATCATCCAATATTAGGCGTCACGAGGAGGTGTGAACGTGGTGGAGTCTGGTTATGAAGATCACAAGCTCGTTGTAGGTGTTCGGGGGGTGGGCATTCCAATTTTGCCCGATCGCTTTTTCAAAATCCTGTCCTCTTGCACTCAGTCCTCGACCGAGCATCAGTTGATTGTTGCGTCGGCCGGGTTTATGTGCCGCTCAGCTCCTCCAACTGGTGGTGATCGACGTCGTACCGGTAGGTTCACGCCCGAGTCTGGACCCTTACATGGCATTCTCCAGGGTCTGTCAGCCCTAGTTCTCGACCATACACATCAGCCGCTGGGCCGTTGCGAACTTGGCTTTACTGCCCTGAGGCGCAATGTGAGTTGGTCCCAGTTAGCTACCATGACATCACCCTTATGACCAGATGGGGTTGCGTCAGAAGAGATTGTCCCATTCAGGATCTGCATAGCGTAGAGAGTTACGGCTGTTAGGTAGGTAGGTAGGCTAGGAGTGGGATTGAACATCCATCTAACATACCCATCTCCAGGATGAATGGACGAACAGTAGTACGCAATCTCTCTGGGTCGGCTGCTGTACATAAACCCGGCCTGAGCCCCCGAGTCGCTCGATGCCTTGCCATCACCGTTCCCAAGACGATCAGCAAGATCTAGAGTTGTGACGCCATCCGATCCTTTCTTGTTATAGTAGTTGCCTCTCACTGGACGACCGTATTCTCCTACCCGCGAATAGTGTCGTCAGCGCTTTCAGCTCCTTGAATGTGCTACTCCACTACTCCAGGGTCCCCTTATACATCCTCCCCTGTTAGCGGATGCAGCCGAGCCTTATTAGACAGTCCCAATCGCAGGAAACCCGTGGTCGACCTACCCACATAAACTAATACTGAATCAGACATGGCTGCCAGCATGCAGAATAACGAGTCAGCAGGTGCTGTACAGTACTTCAAGTAAGTGTTCACAGCGTATAGTCCTGCTATATGATACACTAGAACTTCTATGGAAGCCCCTGAGTACCTTAGTGCTACCTAGTCTTCGAGTTCTGCCGGTTGCCCAGTTGGGACGTCGACTATAGCACCAATTACTAATTGTATATACTCTTGGCAGCCAAGACAATTCCGCGCCTGAGGTGCAAAGGCCCGTGGTCGATGTTCCCATCGATACCGGGTATGCCCTGCAACGGTTCTTGAACCCGCAAGGTCACGCCGAGGACCGCATCCTGAGGCCCCTCCAGCCCTTCCGGACGCCACTTACCGAGGATCAAGCGCGGGAACGTATGAACGCAATTATCCTTGCTGCTTCTGCTGCTTCTGCTGCTCTTATTGTTGCCGGAGATGTGGCGTCCAGCAGGAATTGACAAATAATAAGGCGCATTCACTTACACACACCAAACATTCGATTGGCGTATAGCTTGTAAGTGTCAAGTACTCGCTCATTATATCCAACCTCTAGTTAAGGGATGTTTCGTGTTACATAGTACTTACACTAACATTGATCAATTGATAATCAACAGGAACCAGCAATATAAGCATTTTACCTCTTCTCAGGAGAGTGGGCACCGCATTATTAGACGGACGGGCACATGGCGGGATCGGGCATTTTACGAAGGGTTAACGAAGACACGACTTTACTATGTACTATTTGATGAACTGTTGTTTACTGTTCTACGCTCTCGATGGATTATTTCATATAGACTACCTAAACAACACTCTGCTACCTTGCAAGACAACCCATTACCCTTGCGTGAGCGAATAAATGTAACATATCGTCTAGGTATATTAAACGGATCAAAACTATTAAAAGTACCTCAACTAAACATAAAGTTATCGCATACCAGCCTGTCTGGTATTAAAGGACTCAAAAGACTGTCTTAATTAGTGTAACTTGGAGTATACCAGGAGCCTTTGATCTGGTGTGATTGGTCCACTATAAATTTAGCACGGCGTGCCTAAATCTGGGCACGGTGTCACCTACTAGTATAACGGTGGCTAGTGTCCGTTAAACCTAACATCGCTAGTCAATCCTAGTAAGGTACTCATTTTATCTTTACATCGGTAAAGGTGTAATCTACAGCACACTTTAGGGCATTTTTCGAATTGGTTTTAGTACGTGTATTAGGGGGCGTGAGTTAT
>JAJNNV010000113.1:0-35655 GCA_022544895.1 Biscogniauxia sp. FL1348 | reverse complement strand
ACTACCGCTCTTTTAGCGGGGAGAGACCGTCTCTCTAGCTTATACATGCTCATCTTTTTAGTTTGTTGCAAAGCTTGATTCAAAGGATCCTTGTAGGATATTGATGCTAACAGCTTTAAGCCCTATAACAATAGACCTGACGGACAGTGCAGCTGAAGCTGAAGGAGTCGATGGACTGAAGGATAGAGGTCTTTGTTTGGTTAAGCCTAGGATACAATACAAAGGATCTCCACATTCATCATAATCGACGGAGTGAAAGAAGAACTATAAAGTTTGATAGATTGGTAATACTTGGCACAGTGAAAAGATAGATCAAGGCGGGGGGGACTTGGCGACTTCTATTACTTAAACATTTCTACCCAAGGAATTGGGCTTTAATTTCCTTTCGCAGCTTCTTTCCTAGTCTTTTGACTCTTTTTTTGATCCCAGCTTTGAATTTGACCTCTTCTTCGGAACGAGACATGGCTCTGATGCTTAGGATTTTACAACGTTTTACTTGTTTGTCTTTCGTCCAGCTACTAAATCCAGCTGAAGAATTCCCGCTTTCTTTAATAGCTAGGATTAGATCGTCACAGGCAAACGTGCTAGCGTTGAATAGAGTTAGTTTCAGTTTCCTTAGAATGGATTTCATACCGTTTCAAAGATATTTAAATTCTTCACGGGGAGTTCGGGACTCAAATTCTATTAGATCGGTTCTCACTTCTCTGTATTTGAACATAGAGTCCTTTATTAGAGTTAGCCTCTTTAGATGATCGTCGCCCTTCGCCTGGGAGTCTATGAAGTCTAAGTCTTTCTTTAGGGATTCGCCATACTTTATATGCCTAGATCCAGTTACGGGTGAGGCTGAGTGTAGCTCTCAGAGTTTCCTTAGAGACTGCACTATTAATTCTATGGATAATCCGTTTAAGTAGCCCGGGAAACGTTGGTAACACCAGCTATAAAACTCAGGGATCAGTCGACAGTCTGAGGGTCAGGCGAGACTATAAGTGTCGCAGAATAACCTGTTTATCATACTAGCCCCTAGAGACGAATCAAATATCAATCTTATTCTTTCTACAGTCTTTTGGCCAAGGAAATCCTGATATTGATCTTCGATTCAATCACCGACTGTCTTGCCTACTAGGTTTTGTTCCGATGCGAAAGACGTTTTGGGATTTACGTCTCCGGTCGGTTCAAGTTCACCATCTTGGCTGCATAGTCTGTCCCAAAGCTTAGATACGTGTTCCTCATATTTTACTATGAGTTCGTCATACTTCTTAGCTAGGAAACAGGCGAGTTGAAGATCAGTTGTGAAGTCCATTTTAGAACCGTTTCTGGTTGAGGCTTTTAGTCTGAAGTCGTTTTCTACGGAGCCGTCTCTACTTGGGAGACCTGGGGGTACGAATTCTAACCCGAGGTACTTTAGGGAGCTTTTGAATTCGCCGTCCTTCTTCACTCACTTTGATTTTTCCATAGATTGGTGGACACCTGCACTAGGAACGGAGAGATCGGGAATTTTGTTCGCGTCTTCTGCGAATAGAACCCCGTCGTCAGCGTACATAGATAGGGTGGGGAATCGCTCGAACAACTGTTTCAGGTTTAAGGTGGAGATCCCACAAGAGGTTGCCCCTCCCTGCGCTATACCACGAGACTTTACTAACTCGAAACCTTGGGAGATTAGTTCAGTTATAAAGTCTTGTGACGTTGCTGAGTTCAGGTCCCTGTTTCCGATGTCCATGGATTCCAAATGGTGCTTAAGTTCATATGGAAGGTTTGGATTTACGGAGCCGTCGGGATTTAGCAGGACAAGTCTATCGCTAGACTCGTCAACTAAATCACCGTCGGTACGTAGTTTCACAATGGATTGATTTAGTCTCTTCATATATTTTGCAATATTTTCTGGGACACCCATTGATATTAACGCTTCCATATTGTACTCCAGATTTACTGAAGGGAAAAAGGAATCTAGGTCAAATTCTCATAGATTTGGCTCTTTTACTACTTTATCATAAATATCTTGTCATGCTGTGTATACTCCTTTCTTCTTGAAATAGGCGTGCTGGTTCCCTTCGGTACCAGTTCTATACCAGGAGATTAGAACGTTTCACATATGGAGATATACACGTCAGTGCACTTTTGGGACACTTAGTGGACGCATCTTCCCATTTTGCTTGGGTATGTAACATCTGTGATAATCAATTACGACTGACTCTTCCTCAACCAAGGTTTTTACTTGCTTTACTAGCTTTTTAACTCTGTCAATTGGTAGGGACTGATGCCAATTTTCACAGACATAGTTTAGAGCCATTACCTGGAAGCAGTCGTTCTTCAGAAGGAATTTTCCCGCTCTTCAGAATTCTTTTGCGTTACCTTTATCGCGCATGTGCCCCATGTAATTTAGCATGTAAACGATGTAACCGTTTCTATTTGTGTTTCTTCACCCCAGGATGGATGCTCCTTGGGCTTTTTGACGAGAGGGTATGCCAAATATAGTACTTATTCAACCAAGTTTATTGTTTTCTCCTACATAACTCGCACAGTTCGGAAGAAGATGGATAGGAAGCCGGTCCAAGTGTTTACACCTTTTTGAGGGGCTTACGTAATACTCGGGATCCAAACTTTCAACTCCGGAAACTTTCACCTCCCTGCGTGATTCTACGTCGATTAAGATTCTGTCGCAGAAATCTTGAGATCATAGTTTTAACTTTTTTGCCCTATCCTTCATTAATTTGATGAAGTCTGGGTTAAATCTTGTATTGGTCATTTCTATATTAACATACTAGGTTTTATGTAGCACCTCTGCCGTAGCGCGCTCTTTTACCGGGGGGGTCCTATTTACTCGTCCGAGAGTTCTTGGAGGCCTTTACTTTCGGACACTATTGGAGCCAGTCTATCGCTTCAGGTTTCACACGAGTTCTCTAGTCCAACCAGTATGGACGATTACGATTTATTTTCGATGTGTCTGCAAGTGTTTGGCCAGTAACTCCACAGACTATGTCTTTCACCGAGGTGGGTCTCTCACACTAGTGCTGGACATCCAGTAGGAGGAAGATATTAAGTCCTACTTCAGGGGGCTGCTGAGAACTCTAAGTCCGCGATACCCCTAGGAATTGTTACCAGTGACTTATTGACTTCGCACACAATGTATTGACGCAGTCCCTATTCCTAAACCACAGCCGTGGATGATTGCGACTAAGTGCTGAATTTATGTCCTGATAGGTGACGAATAGTTATGACCAACGTTAAGGGACTATGCGATGATGAGTGCAGTGGACTGGAGTTGCTCGTCATGATATATGAACTCATATAGAAGTCTGGGTACCTGTTAGACGTACGGATCCAACTCTCTATTGTCGCTTGCAACGTCCGTTCGTTGTTAAGAATATATTTCTTGCGAATGGACTCGACGCTAACGGTGACAGAGAGCTACTACTTAGAGTTTTCACCCAATAGGAGAGGCTCGTAGACTTATAGGGGTGTAGCCCATTGTTCCGCTACCTGGATTAGCAGGCAGAATTATTACAATCAGAGTCCAGGTATTTGGTTCCTGCTGCTTCACTTTCGTTGGCAGATGAATTACTAGTTCTTCTCTGACTTTTTGTTCCCAATTTCTTGGGACGGCGCTCTGTAAGTAAGATGAGGAGTCTATACTTGGATTAGCATAGCACTTGACCAACTGTTTTATGTTCCCCCACTTTGCGCTACATAACTTTTCGGATTCGGACAGGAATGAATGCGGGATGCGGGGATGATTTGCGTTTTCCCTCTCGGCCATACCGCTTCGTACCACGACCTTACCAATACTCGTCGCCGTCCCTTGGAGAGTTTCCATTTCGACATCTCTTTAGGGAAGCGACCTCCCATTACCCCATGCTGGCGAGCCCTCACGAGTCGAACGCTTCTAGCCCATTCTTTGAACTACCGCTCTTTTAGCGGGGAGAGACCGTCTCTCTAGCTTATACATGCTCATCTTTTTAGTTTGTTGCAAAGCTTGATTCAAAGGATCCTTGTAGGATATTGATGCTAACAGCTTTAAGCCCTATAACAATAGACCTGACGGACAGTGCAGCTGAAGCTGAAGGAGTCGATGGACTGAAGGATAGAGGTCTTTGTTTGGTTAAGCCTAGGATACAATACAAAGGATCTCCACATTCATCATAATCGACGGAGTGAAAGAAGAACTATAAAGTTTGATAGATTGGTAATACTTGGCACAGTGAAAAGATAGATCAAGGCGGGGGGGACTTGGCGACTTCTATTACTTAAACATTTCTACCCAAGGAATTGGGCTTTAATTTCCTTTCGCAGCTTCTTTCCTAGTCTTTTGACTCTTTTTTTGATCCCAGCTTTGAATTTGACCTCTTCTTCGGAACGAGACATGGCTCTGATGCTTAGGATTTTACAACGTTTTACTTGTTTGTCTTTCGTCCAGCTACTAAATCCAGCTGAAGAATTCCCGCTTTCTTTAATAGCTAGGATTAGATCGTCACAGGCAAACGTGCTAGCGTTGAATAGAGTTAGTTTCAGTTTCCTTAGAATGGATTTCATACCGTTTCAAAGATATTTAAATTCTTCACGGGGAGTTCGGGACTCAAATTCTATTAGATCGGTTCTCACTTCTCTGTATTTGAACATAGAGTCCTTTATTAGAGTTAGCCTCTTTAGATGATCGTCGCCCTTCGCCTGGGAGTCTATGAAGTCTAAGTCTTTCTTTAGGGATTCGCCATACTTTATATGCCTAGATCCAGTTACGGGTGAGGCTGAGTGTAGCTCTCAGAGTTTCCTTAGAGACTGCACTATTAATTCTATGGATAATCCGTTTAAGTAGCCCGGGAAACGTTGGTAACACCAGCTATAAAACTCAGGGATCAGTCGACAGTCTGAGGGTCAGGCGAGACTATAAGTGTCGCAGAATAACCTGTTTATCATACTAGCCCCTAGAGACGAATCAAATATCAATCTTATTCTTTCTACAGTCTTTTGGCCAAGGAAATCCTGATATTGATCTTCGATTCAATCACCGACTGTCTTGCCTACTAGGTTTTGTTCCGATGCGAAAGACGTTTTGGGATTTACGTCTCCGGTCGGTTCAAGTTCACCATCTTGGCTGCATAGTCTGTCCCAAAGCTTAGATACGTGTTCCTCATATTTTACTATGAGTTCGTCATACTTCTTAGCTAGGAAACAGGCGAGTTGAAGATCAGTTGTGAAGTCCATTTTAGAACCGTTTCTGGTTGAGGCTTTTAGTCTGAAGTCGTTTTCTACGGAGCCGTCTCTACTTGGGAGACCTGGGGGTACGAATTCTAACCCGAGGTACTTTAGGGAGCTTTTGAATTCGCCGTCCTTCTTCACTCACTTTGATTTTTCCATAGATTGGTGGACACCTGCACTAGGAACGGAGAGATCGGGAATTTTGTTCGCGTCTTCTGCGAATAGAACCCCGTCGTCAGCGTACATAGATAGGGTGGGGAATCGCTCGAACAACTGTTTCAGGTTTAAGGTGGAGATCCCACAAGAGGTTGCCCCTCCCTGCGCTATACCACGAGACTTTACTAACTCGAAACCTTGGGAGATTAGTTCAGTTATAAAGTCTTGTGACGTTGCTGAGTTCAGGTCCCTGTTTCCGATGTCCATGGATTCCAAATGGTGCTTAAGTTCATATGGAAGGTTTGGATTTACGGAGCCGTCGGGATTTAGCAGGACAAGTCTATCGCTAGACTCGTCAACTAAATCACCGTCGGTACGTAGTTTCACAATGGATTGATTTAGTCTCTTCATATATTTTGCAATATTTTCTGGGACACCCATTGATATTAACGCTTCCATATTGTACTCCAGATTTACTGAAGGGAAAAAGGAATCTAGGTCAAATTCTCATAGATTTGGCTCTTTTACTACTTTATCATAAATATCTTGTCATGCTGTGTATACTCCTTTCTTCTTGAAATAGGCGTGCTGGTTCCCTTCGGTACCAGTTCTATACCAGGAGATTAGAACGTTTCACATATGGAGATATACACGTCAGTGCACTTTTGGGACACTTAGTGGACGCATCTTCCCATTTTGCTTGGGTATGTAACATCTGTGATAATCAATTACGACTGACTCTTCCTCAACCAAGGTTTTTACTTGCTTTACTAGCTTTTTAACTCTGTCAATTGGTAGGGACTGATGCCAATTTTCACAGACATAGTTTAGAGCCATTACCTGGAAGCAGTCGTTCTTCAGAAGGAATTTTCCCGCTCTTCAGAATTCTTTTGCGTTACCTTTATCGCGCATGTGCCCCATGTAATTTAGCATGTAAACGATGTAACCGTTTCTATTTGTGTTTCTTCACCCCAGGATGGATGCTCCTTGGGCTTTTTGACGAGAGGGTATGCCAAATATAGTACTTATTCAACCAAGTTTATTGTTTTCTCCTACATAACTCGCACAGTTCGGAAGAAGATGGATAGGAAGCCGGTCCAAGTGTTTACACCTTTTTGAGGGGCTTACGTAATACTCGGGATCCAAACTTTCAACTCCGGAAACTTTCACCTCCCTGCGTGATTCTACGTCGATTAAGATTCTGTCGCAGAAATCTTGAGATCATAGTTTTAACTTTTTTGCCCTATCCTTCATTAATTTGATGAAGTCTGGGTTAAATCTTGTATTGGTCATTTCTATATTAACATACTAGGTTTTATGTAGCACCTCTGCCGTAGCGCGCTCTTTTACCGGGGGGGTCCTATTTACTCGTCCGAGAGTTCTTGGAGGCCTTTACTTTCGGACACTATTGGAGCCAGTCTATCGCTTCAGGTTTCACACGAGTTCTCTAGTCCAACCAGTATGGACGATTACGATTTATTTTCGATGTGTCTGCAAGTGTTTGGCCAGTAACTCCACAGACTATGTCTTTCACCGAGGTGGGTCTCTCACACTAGTGCTGGACATCCAGTAGGAGGAAGATATTAAGTCCTACTTCAGGGGGCTGCTGAGAACTCTAAGTCCGCGATACCCCTAGGAATTGTTACCAGTGACTTATTGACTTCGCACACAATGTATTGACGCAGTCCCTATTCCTAAACCACAGCCGTGGATGATTGCGACTAAGTGCTGAATTTATGTCCTGATAGGTGACGAATAGTTATGACCAACGTTAAGGGACTATGCGATGATGAGTGCAGTGGACTGGAGTTGCTCGTCATGATATATGAACTCATATAGAAGTCTGGGTACCTGTTAGACGTACGGATCCAACTCTCTATTGTCGCTTGCAACGTCCGTTCGTTGTTAAGAATATATTTCTTGCGAATGGACTCGACGCTAACGGTGACAGAGAGCTACTACTTAGAGTTTTCACCCAATAGGAGAGGCTCGTAGACTTATAGGGGTGTAGCCCATTGTTCCGCTACCTGGATTAGCAGGCAGAATTATTACAATCAGAGTCCAGGTATTTGGTTCCTGCTGCTTCACTTTCGTTGGCAGATGAATTACTAGTTCTTCTCTGACTTTTTGTTCCCAATTTCTTGGGACGGCGCTCTGTAAGTAAGATGAGGAGTCTATACTTGGATTAGCATAGCACTTGACCAACTGTTTTATGTTCCCCCACTTTGCGCTACATAACTTTTCGGATTCGGACAGGAATGAATGCGGGATGCGGGGATGATTTGCGTTTTCCCTCTCGGCCATACCGCTTCGTACCACGACCTTACCAATACTCGTCGCCGTCCCTTGGAGAGTTTCCATTTCGACATCTCTTTAGGGAAGCGACCTCCCATTACCCCATGCTGGCGAGCCCTCACGAGTCGAACGCTTCTAGCCCATTCTTTGAACTACCGCTCTTTTAGCGGGGAGAGACCGTCTCTCTAGCTTATACATGCTCATCTTTTTAGTTTGTTGCAAAGCTTGATTCAAAGGATCCTTGTAGGATATTGATGCTAACAGCTTTAAGCCCTATAACAATAGACCTGACGGACAGTGCAGCTGAAGCTGAAGGAGTCGATGGACTGAAGGATAGAGGTCTTTGTTTGGTTAAGCCTAGGATACAATACAAAGGATCTCCACATTCATCATAATCGACGGAGTGAAAGAAGAACTATAAAGTTTGATAGATTGGTAATACTTGGCACAGTGAAAAGATAGATCAAGGCGGGGGGGACTTGGCGACTTCTATTACTTAAACATTTCTACCCAAGGAATTGGGCTTTAATTTCCTTTCGCAGCTTCTTTCCTAGTCTTTTGACTCTTTTTTTGATCCCAGCTTTGAATTTGACCTCTTCTTCGGAACGAGACATGGCTCTGATGCTTAGGATTTTACAACGTTTTACTTGTTTGTCTTTCGTCCAGCTACTAAATCCAGCTGAAGAATTCCCGCTTTCTTTAATAGCTAGGATTAGATCGTCACAGGCAAACGTGCTAGCGTTGAATAGAGTTAGTTTCAGTTTCCTTAGAATGGATTTCATACCGTTTCAAAGATATTTAAATTCTTCACGGGGAGTTCGGGACTCAAATTCTATTAGATCGGTTCTCACTTCTCTGTATTTGAACATAGAGTCCTTTATTAGAGTTAGCCTCTTTAGATGATCGTCGCCCTTCGCCTGGGAGTCTATGAAGTCTAAGTCTTTCTTTAGGGATTCGCCATACTTTATATGCCTAGATCCAGTTACGGGTGAGGCTGAGTGTAGCTCTCAGAGTTTCCTTAGAGACTGCACTATTAATTCTATGGATAATCCGTTTAAGTAGCCCGGGAAACGTTGGTAACACCAGCTATAAAACTCAGGGATCAGTCGACAGTCTGAGGGTCAGGCGAGACTATAAGTGTCGCAGAATAACCTGTTTATCATACTAGCCCCTAGAGACGAATCAAATATCAATCTTATTCTTTCTACAGTCTTTTGGCCAAGGAAATCCTGATATTGATCTTCGATTCAATCACCGACTGTCTTGCCTACTAGGTTTTGTTCCGATGCGAAAGACGTTTTGGGATTTACGTCTCCGGTCGGTTCAAGTTCACCATCTTGGCTGCATAGTCTGTCCCAAAGCTTAGATACGTGTTCCTCATATTTTACTATGAGTTCGTCATACTTCTTAGCTAGGAAACAGGCGAGTTGAAGATCAGTTGTGAAGTCCATTTTAGAACCGTTTCTGGTTGAGGCTTTTAGTCTGAAGTCGTTTTCTACGGAGCCGTCTCTACTTGGGAGACCTGGGGGTACGAATTCTAACCCGAGGTACTTTAGGGAGCTTTTGAATTCGCCGTCCTTCTTCACTCACTTTGATTTTTCCATAGATTGGTGGACACCTGCACTAGGAACGGAGAGATCGGGAATTTTGTTCGCGTCTTCTGCGAATAGAACCCCGTCGTCAGCGTACATAGATAGGGTGGGGAATCGCTCGAACAACTGTTTCAGGTTTAAGGTGGAGATCCCACAAGAGGTTGCCCCTCCCTGCGCTATACCACGAGACTTTACTAACTCGAAACCTTGGGAGATTAGTTCAGTTATAAAGTCTTGTGACGTTGCTGAGTTCAGGTCCCTGTTTCCGATGTCCATGGATTCCAAATGGTGCTTAAGTTCATATGGAAGGTTTGGATTTACGGAGCCGTCGGGATTTAGCAGGACAAGTCTATCGCTAGACTCGTCAACTAAATCACCGTCGGTACGTAGTTTCACAATGGATTGATTTAGTCTCTTCATATATTTTGCAATATTTTCTGGGACACCCATTGATATTAACGCTTCCATATTGTACTCCAGATTTACTGAAGGGAAAAAGGAATCTAGGTCAAATTCTCATAGATTTGGCTCTTTTACTACTTTATCATAAATATCTTGTCATGCTGTGTATACTCCTTTCTTCTTGAAATAGGCGTGCTGGTTCCCTTCGGTACCAGTTCTATACCAGGAGATTAGAACGTTTCACATATGGAGATATACACGTCAGTGCACTTTTGGGACACTTAGTGGACGCATCTTCCCATTTTGCTTGGGTATGTAACATCTGTGATAATCAATTACGACTGACTCTTCCTCAACCAAGGTTTTTACTTGCTTTACTAGCTTTTTAACTCTGTCAATTGGTAGGGACTGATGCCAATTTTCACAGACATAGTTTAGAGCCATTACCTGGAAGCAGTCGTTCTTCAGAAGGAATTTTCCCGCTCTTCAGAATTCTTTTGCGTTACCTTTATCGCGCATGTGCCCCATGTAATTTAGCATGTAAACGATGTAACCGTTTCTATTTGTGTTTCTTCACCCCAGGATGGATGCTCCTTGGGCTTTTTGACGAGAGGGTATGCCAAATATAGTACTTATTCAACCAAGTTTATTGTTTTCTCCTACATAACTCGCACAGTTCGGAAGAAGATGGATAGGAAGCCGGTCCAAGTGTTTACACCTTTTTGAGGGGCTTACGTAATACTCGGGATCCAAACTTTCAACTCCGGAAACTTTCACCTCCCTGCGTGATTCTACGTCGATTAAGATTCTGTCGCAGAAATCTTGAGATCATAGTTTTAACTTTTTTGCCCTATCCTTCATTAATTTGATGAAGTCTGGGTTAAATCTTGTATTGGTCATTTCTATATTAACATACTAGGTTTTATGTAGCACCTCTGCCGTAGCGCGCTCTTTTACCGGGGGGGTCCTATTTACTCGTCCGAGAGTTCTTGGAGGCCTTTACTTTCGGACACTATTGGAGCCAGTCTATCGCTTCAGGTTTCACACGAGTTCTCTAGTCCAACCAGTATGGACGATTACGATTTATTTTCGATGTGTCTGCAAGTGTTTGGCCAGTAACTCCACAGACTATGTCTTTCACCGAGGTGGGTCTCTCACACTAGTGCTGGACATCCAGTAGGAGGAAGATATTAAGTCCTACTTCAGGGGGCTGCTGAGAACTCTAAGTCCGCGATACCCCTAGGAATTGTTACCAGTGACTTATTGACTTCGCACACAATGTATTGACGCAGTCCCTATTCCTAAACCACAGCCGTGGATGATTGCGACTAAGTGCTGAATTTATGTCCTGATAGGTGACGAATAGTTATGACCAACGTTAAGGGACTATGCGATGATGAGTGCAGTGGACTGGAGTTGCTCGTCATGATATATGAACTCATATAGAAGTCTGGGTACCTGTTAGACGTACGGATCCAACTCTCTATTGTCGCTTGCAACGTCCGTTCGTTGTTAAGAATATATTTCTTGCGAATGGACTCGACGCTAACGGTGACAGAGAGCTACTACTTAGAGTTTTCACCCAATAGGAGAGGCTCGTAGACTTATAGGGGTGTAGCCCATTGTTCCGCTACCTGGATTAGCAGGCAGAATTATTACAATCAGAGTCCAGGTATTTGGTTCCTGCTGCTTCACTTTCGTTGGCAGATGAATTACTAGTTCTTCTCTGACTTTTTGTTCCCAATTTCTTGGGACGGCGCTCTGTAAGTAAGATGAGGAGTCTATACTTGGATTAGCATAGCACTTGACCAACTGTTTTATGTTCCCCCACTTTGCGCTACATAACTTTTCGGATTCGGACAGGAATGAATGCGGGATGCGGGGATGATTTGCGTTTTCCCTCTCGGCCATACCGCTTCGTACCACGACCTTACCAATACTCGTCGCCGTCCCTTGGAGAGTTTCCATTTCGACATCTCTTTAGGGAAGCGACCTCCCATTACCCCATGCTGGCGAGCCCTCACGAGTCGAACGCTTCTAGCCCATTCTTTGAACTACCGCTCTTTTAGCGGGGAGAGACCGTCTCTCTAGCTTATACATGCTCATCTTTTTAGTTTGTTGCAAAGCTTGATTCAAAGGATCCTTGTAGGATATTGATGCTAACAGCTTTAAGCCCTATAACAATAGACCTGACGGACAGTGCAGCTGAAGCTGAAGGAGTCGATGGACTGAAGGATAGAGGTCTTTGTTTGGTTAAGCCTAGGATACAATACAAAGGATCTCCACATTCATCATAATCGACGGAGTGAAAGAAGAACTATAAAGTTTGATAGATTGGTAATACTTGGCACAGTGAAAAGATAGATCAAGGCGGGGGGGACTTGGCGACTTCTATTACTTAAACATTTCTACCCAAGGAATTGGGCTTTAATTTCCTTTCGCAGCTTCTTTCCTAGTCTTTTGACTCTTTTTTTGATCCCAGCTTTGAATTTGACCTCTTCTTCGGAACGAGACATGGCTCTGATGCTTAGGATTTTACAACGTTTTACTTGTTTGTCTTTCGTCCAGCTACTAAATCCAGCTGAAGAATTCCCGCTTTCTTTAATAGCTAGGATTAGATCGTCACAGGCAAACGTGCTAGCGTTGAATAGAGTTAGTTTCAGTTTCCTTAGAATGGATTTCATACCGTTTCAAAGATATTTAAATTCTTCACGGGGAGTTCGGGACTCAAATTCTATTAGATCGGTTCTCACTTCTCTGTATTTGAACATAGAGTCCTTTATTAGAGTTAGCCTCTTTAGATGATCGTCGCCCTTCGCCTGGGAGTCTATGAAGTCTAAGTCTTTCTTTAGGGATTCGCCATACTTTATATGCCTAGATCCAGTTACGGGTGAGGCTGAGTGTAGCTCTCAGAGTTTCCTTAGAGACTGCACTATTAATTCTATGGATAATCCGTTTAAGTAGCCCGGGAAACGTTGGTAACACCAGCTATAAAACTCAGGGATCAGTCGACAGTCTGAGGGTCAGGCGAGACTATAAGTGTCGCAGAATAACCTGTTTATCATACTAGCCCCTAGAGACGAATCAAATATCAATCTTATTCTTTCTACAGTCTTTTGGCCAAGGAAATCCTGATATTGATCTTCGATTCAATCACCGACTGTCTTGCCTACTAGGTTTTGTTCCGATGCGAAAGACGTTTTGGGATTTACGTCTCCGGTCGGTTCAAGTTCACCATCTTGGCTGCATAGTCTGTCCCAAAGCTTAGATACGTGTTCCTCATATTTTACTATGAGTTCGTCATACTTCTTAGCTAGGAAACAGGCGAGTTGAAGATCAGTTGTGAAGTCCATTTTAGAACCGTTTCTGGTTGAGGCTTTTAGTCTGAAGTCGTTTTCTACGGAGCCGTCTCTACTTGGGAGACCTGGGGGTACGAATTCTAACCCGAGGTACTTTAGGGAGCTTTTGAATTCGCCGTCCTTCTTCACTCACTTTGATTTTTCCATAGATTGGTGGACACCTGCACTAGGAACGGAGAGATCGGGAATTTTGTTCGCGTCTTCTGCGAATAGAACCCCGTCGTCAGCGTACATAGATAGGGTGGGGAATCGCTCGAACAACTGTTTCAGGTTTAAGGTGGAGATCCCACAAGAGGTTGCCCCTCCCTGCGCTATACCACGAGACTTTACTAACTCGAAACCTTGGGAGATTAGTTCAGTTATAAAGTCTTGTGACGTTGCTGAGTTCAGGTCCCTGTTTCCGATGTCCATGGATTCCAAATGGTGCTTAAGTTCATATGGAAGGTTTGGATTTACGGAGCCGTCGGGATTTAGCAGGACAAGTCTATCGCTAGACTCGTCAACTAAATCACCGTCGGTACGTAGTTTCACAATGGATTGATTTAGTCTCTTCATATATTTTGCAATATTTTCTGGGACACCCATTGATATTAACGCTTCCATATTGTACTCCAGATTTACTGAAGGGAAAAAGGAATCTAGGTCAAATTCTCATAGATTTGGCTCTTTTACTACTTTATCATAAATATCTTGTCATGCTGTGTATACTCCTTTCTTCTTGAAATAGGCGTGCTGGTTCCCTTCGGTACCAGTTCTATACCAGGAGATTAGAACGTTTCACATATGGAGATATACACGTCAGTGCACTTTTGGGACACTTAGTGGACGCATCTTCCCATTTTGCTTGGGTATGTAACATCTGTGATAATCAATTACGACTGACTCTTCCTCAACCAAGGTTTTTACTTGCTTTACTAGCTTTTTAACTCTGTCAATTGGTAGGGACTGATGCCAATTTTCACAGACATAGTTTAGAGCCATTACCTGGAAGCAGTCGTTCTTCAGAAGGAATTTTCCCGCTCTTCAGAATTCTTTTGCGTTACCTTTATCGCGCATGTGCCCCATGTAATTTAGCATGTAAACGATGTAACCGTTTCTATTTGTGTTTCTTCACCCCAGGATGGATGCTCCTTGGGCTTTTTGACGAGAGGGTATGCCAAATATAGTACTTATTCAACCAAGTTTATTGTTTTCTCCTACATAACTCGCACAGTTCGGAAGAAGATGGATAGGAAGCCGGTCCAAGTGTTTACACCTTTTTGAGGGGCTTACGTAATACTCGGGATCCAAACTTTCAACTCCGGAAACTTTCACCTCCCTGCGTGATTCTACGTCGATTAAGATTCTGTCGCAGAAATCTTGAGATCATAGTTTTAACTTTTTTGCCCTATCCTTCATTAATTTGATGAAGTCTGGGTTAAATCTTGTATTGGTCATTTCTATATTAACATACTAGGTTTTATGTAGCACCTCTGCCGTAGCGCGCTCTTTTACCGGGGGGGTCCTATTTACTCGTCCGAGAGTTCTTGGAGGCCTTTACTTTCGGACACTATTGGAGCCAGTCTATCGCTTCAGGTTTCACACGAGTTCTCTAGTCCAACCAGTATGGACGATTACGATTTATTTTCGATGTGTCTGCAAGTGTTTGGCCAGTAACTCCACAGACTATGTCTTTCACCGAGGTGGGTCTCTCACACTAGTGCTGGACATCCAGTAGGAGGAAGATATTAAGTCCTACTTCAGGGGGCTGCTGAGAACTCTAAGTCCGCGATACCCCTAGGAATTGTTACCAGTGACTTATTGACTTCGCACACAATGTATTGACGCAGTCCCTATTCCTAAACCACAGCCGTGGATGATTGCGACTAAGTGCTGAATTTATGTCCTGATAGGTGACGAATAGTTATGACCAACGTTAAGGGACTATGCGATGATGAGTGCAGTGGACTGGAGTTGCTCGTCATGATATATGAACTCATATAGAAGTCTGGGTACCTGTTAGACGTACGGATCCAACTCTCTATTGTCGCTTGCAACGTCCGTTCGTTGTTAAGAATATATTTCTTGCGAATGGACTCGACGCTAACGGTGACAGAGAGCTACTACTTAGAGTTTTCACCCAATAGGAGAGGCTCGTAGACTTATAGGGGTGTAGCCCATTGTTCCGCTACCTGGATTAGCAGGCAGAATTATTACAATCAGAGTCCAGGTATTTGGTTCCTGCTGCTTCACTTTCGTTGGCAGATGAATTACTAGTTCTTCTCTGACTTTTTGTTCCCAATTTCTTGGGACGGCGCTCTGTAAGTAAGATGAGGAGTCTATACTTGGATTAGCATAGCACTTGACCAACTGTTTTATGTTCCCCCACTTTGCGCTACATAACTTTTCGGATTCGGACAGGAATGAATGCGGGATGCGGGGATGATTTGCGTTTTCCCTCTCGGCCATACCGCTTCGTACCACGACCTTACCAATACTCGTCGCCGTCCCTTGGAGAGTTTCCATTTCGACATCTCTTTAGGGAAGCGACCTCCCATTACCCCATGCTGGCGAGCCCTCACGAGTCGAACGCTTCTAGCCCATTCTTTGAACTACCGCTCTTTTAGCGGGGAGAGACCGTCTCTCTAGCTTATACATGCTCATCTTTTTAGTTTGTTGCAAAGCTTGATTCAAAGGATCCTTGTAGGATATTGATGCTAACAGCTTTAAGCCCTATAACAATAGACCTGACGGACAGTGCAGCTGAAGCTGAAGGAGTCGATGGACTGAAGGATAGAGGTCTTTGTTTGGTTAAGCCTAGGATACAATACAAAGGATCTCCACATTCATCATAATCGACGGAGTGAAAGAAGAACTATAAAGTTTGATAGATTGGTAATACTTGGCACAGTGAAAAGATAGATCAAGGCGGGGGGGACTTGGCGACTTCTATTACTTAAACATTTCTACCCAAGGAATTGGGCTTTAATTTCCTTTCGCAGCTTCTTTCCTAGTCTTTTGACTCTTTTTTTGATCCCAGCTTTGAATTTGACCTCTTCTTCGGAACGAGACATGGCTCTGATGCTTAGGATTTTACAACGTTTTACTTGTTTGTCTTTCGTCCAGCTACTAAATCCAGCTGAAGAATTCCCGCTTTCTTTAATAGCTAGGATTAGATCGTCACAGGCAAACGTGCTAGCGTTGAATAGAGTTAGTTTCAGTTTCCTTAGAATGGATTTCATACCGTTTCAAAGATATTTAAATTCTTCACGGGGAGTTCGGGACTCAAATTCTATTAGATCGGTTCTCACTTCTCTGTATTTGAACATAGAGTCCTTTATTAGAGTTAGCCTCTTTAGATGATCGTCGCCCTTCGCCTGGGAGTCTATGAAGTCTAAGTCTTTCTTTAGGGATTCGCCATACTTTATATGCCTAGATCCAGTTACGGGTGAGGCTGAGTGTAGCTCTCAGAGTTTCCTTAGAGACTGCACTATTAATTCTATGGATAATCCGTTTAAGTAGCCCGGGAAACGTTGGTAACACCAGCTATAAAACTCAGGGATCAGTCGACAGTCTGAGGGTCAGGCGAGACTATAAGTGTCGCAGAATAACCTGTTTATCATACTAGCCCCTAGAGACGAATCAAATATCAATCTTATTCTTTCTACAGTCTTTTGGCCAAGGAAATCCTGATATTGATCTTCGATTCAATCACCGACTGTCTTGCCTACTAGGTTTTGTTCCGATGCGAAAGACGTTTTGGGATTTACGTCTCCGGTCGGTTCAAGTTCACCATCTTGGCTGCATAGTCTGTCCCAAAGCTTAGATACGTGTTCCTCATATTTTACTATGAGTTCGTCATACTTCTTAGCTAGGAAACAGGCGAGTTGAAGATCAGTTGTGAAGTCCATTTTAGAACCGTTTCTGGTTGAGGCTTTTAGTCTGAAGTCGTTTTCTACGGAGCCGTCTCTACTTGGGAGACCTGGGGGTACGAATTCTAACCCGAGGTACTTTAGGGAGCTTTTGAATTCGCCGTCCTTCTTCACTCACTTTGATTTTTCCATAGATTGGTGGACACCTGCACTAGGAACGGAGAGATCGGGAATTTTGTTCGCGTCTTCTGCGAATAGAACCCCGTCGTCAGCGTACATAGATAGGGTGGGGAATCGCTCGAACAACTGTTTCAGGTTTAAGGTGGAGATCCCACAAGAGGTTGCCCCTCCCTGCGCTATACCACGAGACTTTACTAACTCGAAACCTTGGGAGATTAGTTCAGTTATAAAGTCTTGTGACGTTGCTGAGTTCAGGTCCCTGTTTCCGATGTCCATGGATTCCAAATGGTGCTTAAGTTCATATGGAAGGTTTGGATTTACGGAGCCGTCGGGATTTAGCAGGACAAGTCTATCGCTAGACTCGTCAACTAAATCACCGTCGGTACGTAGTTTCACAATGGATTGATTTAGTCTCTTCATATATTTTGCAATATTTTCTGGGACACCCATTGATATTAACGCTTCCATATTGTACTCCAGATTTACTGAAGGGAAAAAGGAATCTAGGTCAAATTCTCATAGATTTGGCTCTTTTACTACTTTATCATAAATATCTTGTCATGCTGTGTATACTCCTTTCTTCTTGAAATAGGCGTGCTGGTTCCCTTCGGTACCAGTTCTATACCAGGAGATTAGAACGTTTCACATATGGAGATATACACGTCAGTGCACTTTTGGGACACTTAGTGGACGCATCTTCCCATTTTGCTTGGGTATGTAACATCTGTGATAATCAATTACGACTGACTCTTCCTCAACCAAGGTTTTTACTTGCTTTACTAGCTTTTTAACTCTGTCAATTGGTAGGGACTGATGCCAATTTTCACAGACATAGTTTAGAGCCATTACCTGGAAGCAGTCGTTCTTCAGAAGGAATTTTCCCGCTCTTCAGAATTCTTTTGCGTTACCTTTATCGCGCATGTGCCCCATGTAATTTAGCATGTAAACGATGTAACCGTTTCTATTTGTGTTTCTTCACCCCAGGATGGATGCTCCTTGGGCTTTTTGACGAGAGGGTATGCCAAATATAGTACTTATTCAACCAAGTTTATTGTTTTCTCCTACATAACTCGCACAGTTCGGAAGAAGATGGATAGGAAGCCGGTCCAAGTGTTTACACCTTTTTGAGGGGCTTACGTAATACTCGGGATCCAAACTTTCAACTCCGGAAACTTTCACCTCCCTGCGTGATTCTACGTCGATTAAGATTCTGTCGCAGAAATCTTGAGATCATAGTTTTAACTTTTTTGCCCTATCCTTCATTAATTTGATGAAGTCTGGGTTAAATCTTGTATTGGTCATTTCTATATTAACATACTAGGTTTTATGTAGCACCTCTGCCGTAGCGCGCTCTTTTACCGGGGGGGTCCTATTTACTCGTCCGAGAGTTCTTGGAGGCCTTTACTTTCGGACACTATTGGAGCCAGTCTATCGCTTCAGGTTTCACACGAGTTCTCTAGTCCAACCAGTATGGACGATTACGATTTATTTTCGATGTGTCTGCAAGTGTTTGGCCAGTAACTCCACAGACTATGTCTTTCACCGAGGTGGGTCTCTCACACTAGTGCTGGACATCCAGTAGGAGGAAGATATTAAGTCCTACTTCAGGGGGCTGCTGAGAACTCTAAGTCCGCGATACCCCTAGGAATTGTTACCAGTGACTTATTGACTTCGCACACAATGTATTGACGCAGTCCCTATTCCTAAACCACAGCCGTGGATGATTGCGACTAAGTGCTGAATTTATGTCCTGATAGGTGACGAATAGTTATGACCAACGTTAAGGGACTATGCGATGATGAGTGCAGTGGACTGGAGTTGCTCGTCATGATATATGAACTCATATAGAAGTCTGGGTACCTGTTAGACGTACGGATCCAACTCTCTATTGTCGCTTGCAACGTCCGTTCGTTGTTAAGAATATATTTCTTGCGAATGGACTCGACGCTAACGGTGACAGAGAGCTACTACTTAGAGTTTTCACCCAATAGGAGAGGCTCGTAGACTTATAGGGGTGTAGCCCATTGTTCCGCTACCTGGATTAGCAGGCAGAATTATTACAATCAGAGTCCAGGTATTTGGTTCCTGCTGCTTCACTTTCGTTGGCAGATGAATTACTAGTTCTTCTCTGACTTTTTGTTCCCAATTTCTTGGGACGGCGCTCTGTAAGTAAGATGAGGAGTCTATACTTGGATTAGCATAGCACTTGACCAACTGTTTTATGTTCCCCCACTTTGCGCTACATAACTTTTCGGATTCGGACAGGAATGAATGCGGGATGCGGGGATGATTTGCGTTTTCCCTCTCGGCCATACCGCTTCGTACCACGACCTTACCAATACTCGTCGCCGTCCCTTGGAGAGTTTCCATTTCGACATCTCTTTAGGGAAGCGACCTCCCATTACCCCATGCTGGCGAGCCCTCACGAGTCGAACGCTTCTAGCCCATTCTTTGAACTACCGCTCTTTTAGCGGGGAGAGACCGTCTCTCTAGCTTATACATGCTCATCTTTTTAGTTTGTTGCAAAGCTTGATTCAAAGGATCCTTGTAGGATATTGATGCTAACAGCTTTAAGCCCTATAACAATAGACCTGACGGACAGTGCAGCTGAAGCTGAAGGAGTCGATGGACTGAAGGATAGAGGTCTTTGTTTGGTTAAGCCTAGGATACAATACAAAGGATCTCCACATTCATCATAATCGACGGAGTGAAAGAAGAACTATAAAGTTTGATAGATTGGTAATACTTGGCACAGTGAAAAGATAGATCAAGGCGGGGGGGACTTGGCGACTTCTATTACTTAAACATTTCTACCCAAGGAATTGGGCTTTAATTTCCTTTCGCAGCTTCTTTCCTAGTCTTTTGACTCTTTTTTTGATCCCAGCTTTGAATTTGACCTCTTCTTCGGAACGAGACATGGCTCTGATGCTTAGGATTTTACAACGTTTTACTTGTTTGTCTTTCGTCCAGCTACTAAATCCAGCTGAAGAATTCCCGCTTTCTTTAATAGCTAGGATTAGATCGTCACAGGCAAACGTGCTAGCGTTGAATAGAGTTAGTTTCAGTTTCCTTAGAATGGATTTCATACCGTTTCAAAGATATTTAAATTCTTCACGGGGAGTTCGGGACTCAAATTCTATTAGATCGGTTCTCACTTCTCTGTATTTGAACATAGAGTCCTTTATTAGAGTTAGCCTCTTTAGATGATCGTCGCCCTTCGCCTGGGAGTCTATGAAGTCTAAGTCTTTCTTTAGGGATTCGCCATACTTTATATGCCTAGATCCAGTTACGGGTGAGGCTGAGTGTAGCTCTCAGAGTTTCCTTAGAGACTGCACTATTAATTCTATGGATAATCCGTTTAAGTAGCCCGGGAAACGTTGGTAACACCAGCTATAAAACTCAGGGATCAGTCGACAGTCTGAGGGTCAGGCGAGACTATAAGTGTCGCAGAATAACCTGTTTATCATACTAGCCCCTAGAGACGAATCAAATATCAATCTTATTCTTTCTACAGTCTTTTGGCCAAGGAAATCCTGATATTGATCTTCGATTCAATCACCGACTGTCTTGCCTACTAGGTTTTGTTCCGATGCGAAAGACGTTTTGGGATTTACGTCTCCGGTCGGTTCAAGTTCACCATCTTGGCTGCATAGTCTGTCCCAAAGCTTAGATACGTGTTCCTCATATTTTACTATGAGTTCGTCATACTTCTTAGCTAGGAAACAGGCGAGTTGAAGATCAGTTGTGA
Source organism: Biscogniauxia sp. FL1348 (assembly GCA_022544895.1). Classification (NCBI taxonomy): domain Eukaryota; kingdom Fungi; phylum Ascomycota; class Sordariomycetes; order Xylariales; family Xylariaceae; genus Biscogniauxia; species Biscogniauxia sp. FL1348. Next base: position 14,882 of record JAJNNV010000113.1, on the reverse strand, counting down.
AGTCCATTTTAGAACCGTTTCTGGTTGAGGCTTTTAGTCTGAAGTCGTTTTCTACGGAGCCGTCTCTACTTGGGAGACCTGGGGGTACGAATTCTAACCCGAGGTACTTTAGGGAGCTTTTGAATTCGCCGTCCTTCTTCACTCACTTTGATTTTTCCATAGATTGGTGGACACCTGCACTAGGAACGGAGAGATCGGGAATTTTGTTCGCGTCTTCTGCGAATAGAACCCCGTCGTCAGCGTACATAGATAGGGTGGGGAATCGCTCGAACAACTGTTTCAGGTTTAAGGTGGAGATCCCACAAGAGGTTGCCCCTCCCTGCGCTATACCACGAGACTTTACTAACTCGAAACCTTGGGAGATTAGTTCAGTTATAAAGTCTTGTGACGTTGCTGAGTTCAGGTCCCTGTTTCCGATGTCCATGGATTCCAAATGGTGCTTAAGTTCATATGGAAGGTTTGGATTTACGGAGCCGTCGGGATTTAGCAGGACAAGTCTATCGCTAGACTCGTCAACTAAATCACCGTCGGTACGTAGTTTCACAATGGATTGATTTAGTCTCTTCATATATTTTGCAATATTTTCTGGGACACCCATTGATATTAACGCTTCCATATTGTACTCCAGATTTACTGAAGGGAAAAAGGAATCTAGGTCAAATTCTCATAGATTTGGCTCTTTTACTACTTTATCATAAATATCTTGTCATGCTGTGTATACTCCTTTCTTCTTGAAATAGGCGTGCTGGTTCCCTTCGGTACCAGTTCTATACCAGGAGATTAGAACGTTTCACATATGGAGATATACACGTCAGTGCACTTTTGGGACACTTAGTGGACGCATCTTCCCATTTTGCTTGGGTATGTAACATCTGTGATAATCAATTACGACTGACTCTTCCTCAACCAAGGTTTTTACTTGCTTTACTAGCTTTTTAACTCTGTCAATTGGTAGGGACTGATGCCAATTTTCACAGACATAGTTTAGAGCCATTACCTGGAAGCAGTCGTTCTTCAGAAGGAATTTTCCCGCTCTTCAGAATTCTTTTGCGTTACCTTTATCGCGCATGTGCCCCATGTAATTTAGCATGTAAACGATGTAACCGTTTCTATTTGTGTTTCTTCACCCCAGGATGGATGCTCCTTGGGCTTTTTGACGAGAGGGTATGCCAAATATAGTACTTATTCAACCAAGTTTATTGTTTTCTCCTACATAACTCGCACAGTTCGGAAGAAGATGGATAGGAAGCCGGTCCAAGTGTTTACACCTTTTTGAGGGGCTTACGTAATACTCGGGATCCAAACTTTCAACTCCGGAAACTTTCACCTCCCTGCGTGATTCTACGTCGATTAAGATTCTGTCGCAGAAATCTTGAGATCATAGTTTTAACTTTTTTGCCCTATCCTTCATTAATTTGATGAAGTCTGGGTTAAATCTTGTATTGGTCATTTCTATATTAACATACTAGGTTTTATGTAGCACCTCTGCCGTAGCGCGCTCTTTTACCGGGGGGGTCCTATTTACTCGTCCGAGAGTTCTTGGAGGCCTTTACTTTCGGACACTATTGGAGCCAGTCTATCGCTTCAGGTTTCACACGAGTTCTCTAGTCCAACCAGTATGGACGATTACGATTTATTTTCGATGTGTCTGCAAGTGTTTGGCCAGTAACTCCACAGACTATGTCTTTCACCGAGGTGGGTCTCTCACACTAGTGCTGGACATCCAGTAGGAGGAAGATATTAAGTCCTACTTCAGGGGGCTGCTGAGAACTCTAAGTCCGCGATACCCCTAGGAATTGTTACCAGTGACTTATTGACTTCGCACACAATGTATTGACGCAGTCCCTATTCCTAAACCACAGCCGTGGATGATTGCGACTAAGTGCTGAATTTATGTCCTGATAGGTGACGAATAGTTATGACCAACGTTAAGGGACTATGCGATGATGAGTGCAGTGGACTGGAGTTGCTCGTCATGATATATGAACTCATATAGAAGTCTGGGTACCTGTTAGACGTACGGATCCAACTCTCTATTGTCGCTTGCAACGTCCGTTCGTTGTTAAGAATATATTTCTTGCGAATGGACTCGACGCTAACGGTGACAGAGAGCTACTACTTAGAGTTTTCACCCAATAGGAGAGGCTCGTAGACTTATAGGGGTGTAGCCCATTGTTCCGCTACCTGGATTAGCAGGCAGAATTATTACAATCAGAGTCCAGGTATTTGGTTCCTGCTGCTTCACTTTCGTTGGCAGATGAATTACTAGTTCTTCTCTGACTTTTTGTTCCCAATTTCTTGGGACGGCGCTCTGTAAGTAAGATGAGGAGTCTATACTTGGATTAGCATAGCACTTGACCAACTGTTTTATGTTCCCCCACTTTGCGCTACATAACTTTTCGGATTCGGACAGGAATGAATGCGGGATGCGGGGATGATTTGCGTTTTCCCTCTCGGCCATACCGCTTCGTACCACGACCTTACCAATACTCGTCGCCGTCCCTTGGAGAGTTTCCATTTCGACATCTCTTTAGGGAAGCGACCTCCCATTACCCCATGCTGGCGAGCCCTCACGAGTCGAACGCTTCTAGCCCATTCTTTGAACTACCGCTCTTTTAGCGGGGAGAGACCGTCTCTCTAGCTTATACATGCTCATCTTTTTAGTTTGTTGCAAAGCTTGATTCAAAGGATCCTTGTAGGATATTGATGCTAACAGCTTTAAGCCCTATAACAATAGACCTGACGGACAGTGCAGCTGAAGCTGAAGGAGTCGATGGACTGAAGGATAGAGGTCTTTGTTTGGTTAAGCCTAGGATACAATACAAAGGATCTCCACATTCATCATAATCGACGGAGTGAAAGAAGAACTATAAAGTTTGATAGATTGGTAATACTTGGCACAGTGAAAAGATAGATCAAGGCGGGGGGGACTTGGCGACTTCTATTACTTAAACATTTCTACCCAAGGAATTGGGCTTTAATTTCCTTTCGCAGCTTCTTTCCTAGTCTTTTGACTCTTTTTTTGATCCCAGCTTTGAATTTGACCTCTTCTTCGGAACGAGACATGGCTCTGATGCTTAGGATTTTACAACGTTTTACTTGTTTGTCTTTCGTCCAGCTACTAAATCCAGCTGAAGAATTCCCGCTTTCTTTAATAGCTAGGATTAGATCGTCACAGGCAAACGTGCTAGCGTTGAATAGAGTTAGTTTCAGTTTCCTTAGAATGGATTTCATACCGTTTCAAAGATATTTAAATTCTTCACGGGGAGTTCGGGACTCAAATTCTATTAGATCGGTTCTCACTTCTCTGTATTTGAACATAGAGTCCTTTATTAGAGTTAGCCTCTTTAGATGATCGTCGCCCTTCGCCTGGGAGTCTATGAAGTCTAAGTCTTTCTTTAGGGATTCGCCATACTTTATATGCCTAGATCCAGTTACGGGTGAGGCTGAGTGTAGCTCTCAGAGTTTCCTTAGAGACTGCACTATTAATTCTATGGATAATCCGTTTAAGTAGCCCGGGAAACGTTGGTAACACCAGCTATAAAACTCAGGGATCAGTCGACAGTCTGAGGGTCAGGCGAGACTATAAGTGTCGCAGAATAACCTGTTTATCATACTAGCCCCTAGAGACGAATCAAATATCAATCTTATTCTTTCTACAGTCTTTTGGCCAAGGAAATCCTGATATTGATCTTCGATTCAATCACCGACTGTCTTGCCTACTAGGTTTTGTTCCGATGCGAAAGACGTTTTGGGATTTACGTCTCCGGTCGGTTCAAGTTCACCATCTTGGCTGCATAGTCTGTCCCAAAGCTTAGATACGTGTTCCTCATATTTTACTATGAGTTCGTCATACTTCTTAGCTAGGAAACAGGCGAGTTGAAGATCAGTTGTGAAGTCCATTTTAGAACCGTTTCTGGTTGAGGCTTTTAGTCTGAAGTCGTTTTCTACGGAGCCGTCTCTACTTGGGAGACCTGGGGGTACGAATTCTAACCCGAGGTACTTTAGGGAGCTTTTGAATTCGCCGTCCTTCTTCACTCACTTTGATTTTTCCATAGATTGGTGGACACCTGCACTAGGAACGGAGAGATCGGGAATTTTGTTCGCGTCTTCTGCGAATAGAACCCCGTCGTCAGCGTACATAGATAGGGTGGGGAATCGCTCGAACAACTGTTTCAGGTTTAAGGTGGAGATCCCACAAGAGGTTGCCCCTCCCTGCGCTATACCACGAGACTTTACTAACTCGAAACCTTGGGAGATTAGTTCAGTTATAAAGTCTTGTGACGTTGCTGAGTTCAGGTCCCTGTTTCCGATGTCCATGGATTCCAAATGGTGCTTAAGTTCATATGGAAGGTTTGGATTTACGGAGCCGTCGGGATTTAGCAGGACAAGTCTATCGCTAGACTCGTCAACTAAATCACCGTCGGTACGTAGTTTCACAATGGATTGATTTAGTCTCTTCATATATTTTGCAATATTTTCTGGGACACCCATTGATATTAACGCTTCCATATTGTACTCCAGATTTACTGAAGGGAAAAAGGAATCTAGGTCAAATTCTCATAGATTTGGCTCTTTTACTACTTTATCATAAATATCTTGTCATGCTGTGTATACTCCTTTCTTCTTGAAATAGGCGTGCTGGTTCCCTTCGGTACCAGTTCTATACCAGGAGATTAGAACGTTTCACATATGGAGATATACACGTCAGTGCACTTTTGGGACACTTAGTGGACGCATCTTCCCATTTTGCTTGGGTATGTAACATCTGTGATAATCAATTACGACTGACTCTTCCTCAACCAAGGTTTTTACTTGCTTTACTAGCTTTTTAACTCTGTCAATTGGTAGGGACTGATGCCAATTTTCACAGACATAGTTTAGAGCCATTACCTGGAAGCAGTCGTTCTTCAGAAGGAATTTTCCCGCTCTTCAGAATTCTTTTGCGTTACCTTTATCGCGCATGTGCCCCATGTAATTTAGCATGTAAACGATGTAACCGTTTCTATTTGTGTTTCTTCACCCCAGGATGGATGCTCCTTGGGCTTTTTGACGAGAGGGTATGCCAAATATAGTACTTATTCAACCAAGTTTATTGTTTTCTCCTACATAACTCGCACAGTTCGGAAGAAGATGGATAGGAAGCCGGTCCAAGTGTTTACACCTTTTTGAGGGGCTTACGTAATACTCGGGATCCAAACTTTCAACTCCGGAAACTTTCACCTCCCTGCGTGATTCTACGTCGATTAAGATTCTGTCGCAGAAATCTTGAGATCATAGTTTTAACTTTTTTGCCCTATCCTTCATTAATTTGATGAAGTCTGGGTTAAATCTTGTATTGGTCATTTCTATATTAACATACTAGGTTTTATGTAGCACCTCTGCCGTAGCGCGCTCTTTTACCGGGGGGGTCCTATTTACTCGTCCGAGAGTTCTTGGAGGCCTTTACTTTCGGACACTATTGGAGCCAGTCTATCGCTTCAGGTTTCACACGAGTTCTCTAGTCCAACCAGTATGGACGATTACGATTTATTTTCGATGTGTCTGCAAGTGTTTGGCCAGTAACTCCACAGACTATGTCTTTCACCGAGGTGGGTCTCTCACACTAGTGCTGGACATCCAGTAGGAGGAAGATATTAAGTCCTACTTCAGGGGGCTGCTGAGAACTCTAAGTCCGCGATACCCCTAGGAATTGTTACCAGTGACTTATTGACTTCGCACACAATGTATTGACGCAGTCCCTATTCCTAAACCACAGCCGTGGATGATTGCGACTAAGTGCTGAATTTATGTCCTGATAGGTGACGAATAGTTATGACCAACGTTAAGGGACTATGCGATGATGAGTGCAGTGGACTGGAGTTGCTCGTCATGATATATGAACTCATATAGAAGTCTGGGTACCTGTTAGACGTACGGATCCAACTCTCTATTGTCGCTTGCAACGTCCGTTCGTTGTTAAGAATATATTTCTTGCGAATGGACTCGACGCTAACGGTGACAGAGAGCTACTACTTAGAGTTTTCACCCAATAGGAGAGGCTCGTAGACTTATAGGGGTGTAGCCCATTGTTCCGCTACCTGGATTAGCAGGCAGAATTATTACAATCAGAGTCCAGGTATTTGGTTCCTGCTGCTTCACTTTCGTTGGCAGATGAATTACTAGTTCTTCTCTGACTTTTTGTTCCCAATTTCTTGGGACGGCGCTCTGTAAGTAAGATGAGGAGTCTATACTTGGATTAGCATAGCACTTGACCAACTGTTTTATGTTCCCCCACTTTGCGCTACATAACTTTTCGGATTCGGACAGGAATGAATGCGGGATGCGGGGATGATTTGCGTTTTCCCTCTCGGCCATACCGCTTCGTACCACGACCTTACCAATACTCGTCGCCGTCCCTTGGAGAGTTTCCATTTCGACATCTCTTTAGGGAAGCGACCTCCCATTACCCCATGCTGGCGAGCCCTCACGAGTCGAACGCTTCTAGCCCATTCTTTGAACTACCGCTCTTTTAGCGGGGAGAGACCGTCTCTCTAGCTTATACATGCTCATCTTTTTAGTTTGTTGCAAAGCTTGATTCAAAGGATCCTTGTAGGATATTGATGCTAACAGCTTTAAGCCCTATAACAATAGACCTGACGGACAGTGCAGCTGAAGCTGAAGGAGTCGATGGACTGAAGGATAGAGGTCTTTGTTTGGTTAAGCCTAGGATACAATACAAAGGATCTCCACATTCATCATAATCGACGGAGTGAAAGAAGAACTATAAAGTTTGATAGATTGGTAATACTTGGCACAGTGAAAAGATAGATCAAGGCGGGGGGGACTTGGCGACTTCTATTACTTAAACATTTCTACCCAAGGAATTGGGCTTTAATTTCCTTTCGCAGCTTCTTTCCTAGTCTTTTGACTCTTTTTTTGATCCCAGCTTTGAATTTGACCTCTTCTTCGGAACGAGACATGGCTCTGATGCTTAGGATTTTACAACGTTTTACTTGTTTGTCTTTCGTCCAGCTACTAAATCCAGCTGAAGAATTCCCGCTTTCTTTAATAGCTAGGATTAGATCGTCACAGGCAAACGTGCTAGCGTTGAATAGAGTTAGTTTCAGTTTCCTTAGAATGGATTTCATACCGTTTCAAAGATATTTAAATTCTTCACGGGGAGTTCGGGACTCAAATTCTATTAGATCGGTTCTCACTTCTCTGTATTTGAACATAGAGTCCTTTATTAGAGTTAGCCTCTTTAGATGATCGTCGCCCTTCGCCTGGGAGTCTATGAAGTCTAAGTCTTTCTTTAGGGATTCGCCATACTTTATATGCCTAGATCCAGTTACGGGTGAGGCTGAGTGTAGCTCTCAGAGTTTCCTTAGAGACTGCACTATTAATTCTATGGATAATCCGTTTAAGTAGCCCGGGAAACGTTGGTAACACCAGCTATAAAACTCAGGGATCAGTCGACAGTCTGAGGGTCAGGCGAGACTATAAGTGTCGCAGAATAACCTGTTTATCATACTAGCCCCTAGAGACGAATCAAATATCAATCTTATTCTTTCTACAGTCTTTTGGCCAAGGAAATCCTGATATTGATCTTCGATTCAATCACCGACTGTCTTGCCTACTAGGTTTTGTTCCGATGCGAAAGACGTTTTGGGATTTACGTCTCCGGTCGGTTCAAGTTCACCATCTTGGCTGCATAGTCTGTCCCAAAGCTTAGATACGTGTTCCTCATATTTTACTATGAGTTCGTCATACTTCTTAGCTAGGAAACAGGCGAGTTGAAGATCAGTTGTGAAGTCCATTTTAGAACCGTTTCTGGTTGAGGCTTTTAGTCTGAAGTCGTTTTCTACGGAGCCGTCTCTACTTGGGAGACCTGGGGGTACGAATTCTAACCCGAGGTACTTTAGGGAGCTTTTGAATTCGCCGTCCTTCTTCACTCACTTTGATTTTTCCATAGATTGGTGGACACCTGCACTAGGAACGGAGAGATCGGGAATTTTGTTCGCGTCTTCTGCGAATAGAACCCCGTCGTCAGCGTACATAGATAGGGTGGGGAATCGCTCGAACAACTGTTTCAGGTTTAAGGTGGAGATCCCACAAGAGGTTGCCCCTCCCTGCGCTATACCACGAGACTTTACTAACTCGAAACCTTGGGAGATTAGTTCAGTTATAAAGTCTTGTGACGTTGCTGAGTTCAGGTCCCTGTTTCCGATGTCCATGGATTCCAAATGGTGCTTAAGTTCATATGGAAGGTTTGGATTTACGGAGCCGTCGGGATTTAGCAGGACAAGTCTATCGCTAGACTCGTCAACTAAATCACCGTCGGTACGTAGTTTCACAATGGATTGATTTAGTCTCTTCATATATTTTGCAATATTTTCTGGGACACCCATTGATATTAACGCTTCCATATTGTACTCCAGATTTACTGAAGGGAAAAAGGAATCTAGGTCAAATTCTCATAGATTTGGCTCTTTTACTACTTTATCATAAATATCTTGTCATGCTGTGTATACTCCTTTCTTCTTGAAATAGGCGTGCTGGTTCCCTTCGGTACCAGTTCTATACCAGGAGATTAGAACGTTTCACATATGGAGATATACACGTCAGTGCACTTTTGGGACACTTAGTGGACGCATCTTCCCATTTTGCTTGGGTATGTAACATCTGTGATAATCAATTACGACTGACTCTTCCTCAACCAAGGTTTTTACTTGCTTTACTAGCTTTTTAACTCTGTCAATTGGTAGGGACTGATGCCAATTTTCACAGACATAGTTTAGAGCCATTACCTGGAAGCAGTCGTTCTTCAGAAGGAATTTTCCCGCTCTTCAGAATTCTTTTGCGTTACCTTTATCGCGCATGTGCCCCATGTAATTTAGCATGTAAACGATGTAACCGTTTCTATTTGTGTTTCTTCACCCCAGGATGGATGCTCCTTGGGCTTTTTGACGAGAGGGTATGCCAAATATAGTACTTATTCAACCAAGTTTATTGTTTTCTCCTACATAACTCGCACAGTTCGGAAGAAGATGGATAGGAAGCCGGTCCAAGTGTTTACACCTTTTTGAGGGGCTTACGTAATACTCGGGATCCAAACTTTCAACTCCGGAAACTTTCACCTCCCTGCGTGATTCTACGTCGATTAAGATTCTGTCGCAGAAATCTTGAGATCATAGTTTTAACTTTTTTGCCCTATCCTTCATTAATTTGATGAAGTCTGGGTTAAATCTTGTATTGGTCATTTCTATATTAACATACTAGGTTTTATGTAGCACCTCTGCCGTAGCGCGCTCTTTTACCGGGGGGGTCCTATTTACTCGTCCGAGAGTTCTTGGAGGCCTTTACTTTCGGACACTATTGGAGCCAGTCTATCGCTTCAGGTTTCACACGAGTTCTCTAGTCCAACCAGTATGGACGATTACGATTTATTTTCGATGTGTCTGCAAGTGTTTGGCCAGTAACTCCACAGACTATGTCTTTCACCGAGGTGGGTCTCTCACACTAGTGCTGGACATCCAGTAGGAGGAAGATATTAAGTCCTACTTCAGGGGGCTGCTGAGAACTCTAAGTCCGCGATACCCCTAGGAATTGTTACCAGTGACTTATTGACTTCGCACACAATGTATTGACGCAGTCCCTATTCCTAAACCACAGCCGTGGATGATTGCGACTAAGTGCTGAATTTATGTCCTGATAGGTGACGAATAGTTATGACCAACGTTAAGGGACTATGCGATGATGAGTGCAGTGGACTGGAGTTGCTCGTCATGATATATGAACTCATATAGAAGTCTGGGTACCTGTTAGACGTACGGATCCAACTCTCTATTGTCGCTTGCAACGTCCGTTCGTTGTTAAGAATATATTTCTTGCGAATGGACTCGACGCTAACGGTGACAGAGAGCTACTACTTAGAGTTTTCACCCAATAGGAGAGGCTCGTAGACTTATAGGGGTGTAGCCCATTGTTCCGCTACCTGGATTAGCAGGCAGAATTATTACAATCAGAGTCCAGGTATTTGGTTCCTGCTGCTTCACTTTCGTTGGCAGATGAATTACTAGTTCTTCTCTGACTTTTTGTTCCCAATTTCTTGGGACGGCGCTCTGTAAGTAAGATGAGGAGTCTATACTTGGATTAGCATAGCACTTGACCAACTGTTTTATGTTCCCCCACTTTGCGCTACATAACTTTTCGGATTCGGACAGGAATGAATGCGGGATGCGGGGATGATTTGCGTTTTCCCTCTCGGCCATACCGCTTCGTACCACGACCTTACCAATACTCGTCGCCGTCCCTTGGAGAGTTTCCATTTCGACATCTCTTTAGGGAAGCGACCTCCCATTACCCCATGCTGGCGAGCCCTCACGAGTCGAACGCTTCTAGCCCATTCTTTGAACTACCGCTCTTTTAGCGGGGAGAGACCGTCTCTCTAGCTTATACATGCTCATCTTTTTAGTTTGTTGCAAAGCTTGATTCAAAGGATCCTTGTAGGATATTGATGCTAACAGCTTTAAGCCCTATAACAATAGACCTGACGGACAGTGCAGCTGAAGCTGAAGGAGTCGATGGACTGAAGGATAGAGGTCTTTGTTTGGTTAAGCCTAGGATACAATACAAAGGATCTCCACATTCATCATAATCGACGGAGTGAAAGAAGAACTATAAAGTTTGATAGATTGGTAATACTTGGCACAGTGAAAAGATAGATCAAGGCGGGGGGGACTTGGCGACTTCTATTACTTAAACATTTCTACCCAAGGAATTGGGCTTTAATTTCCTTTCGCAGCTTCTTTCCTAGTCTTTTGACTCTTTTTTTGATCCCAGCTTTGAATTTGACCTCTTCTTCGGAACGAGACATGGCTCTGATGCTTAGGATTTTACAACGTTTTACTTGTTTGTCTTTCGTCCAGCTACTAAATCCAGCTGAAGAATTCCCGCTTTCTTTAATAGCTAGGATTAGATCGTCACAGGCAAACGTGCTAGCGTTGAATAGAGTTAGTTTCAGTTTCCTTAGAATGGATTTCATACCGTTTCAAAGATATTTAAATTCTTCACGGGGAGTTCGGGACTCAAATTCTATTAGATCGGTTCTCACTTCTCTGTATTTGAACATAGAGTCCTTTATTAGAGTTAGCCTCTTTAGATGATCGTCGCCCTTCGCCTGGGAGTCTATGAAGTCTAAGTCTTTCTTTAGGGATTCGCCATACTTTATATGCCTAGATCCAGTTACGGGTGAGGCTGAGTGTAGCTCTCAGAGTTTCCTTAGAGACTGCACTATTAATTCTATGGATAATCCGTTTAAGTAGCCCGGGAAACGTTGGTAACACCAGCTATAAAACTCAGGGATCAGTCGACAGTCTGAGGGTCAGGCGAGACTATAAGTGTCGCAGAATAACCTGTTTATCATACTAGCCCCTAGAGACGAATCAAATATCAATCTTATTCTTTCTACAGTCTTTTGGCCAAGGAAATCCTGATATTGATCTTCGATTCAATCACCGACTGTCTTGCCTACTAGGTTTTGTTCCGATGCGAAAGACGTTTTGGGATTTACGTCTCCGGTCGGTTCAAGTTCACCATCTTGGCTGCATAGTCTGTCCCAAAGCTTAGATACGTGTTCCTCATATTTTACTATGAGTTCGTCATACTTCTTAGCTAGGAAACAGGCGAGTTGAAGATCAGTTGTGAAGTCCATTTTAGAACCGTTTCTGGTTGAGGCTTTTAGTCTGAAGTCGTTTTCTACGGAGCCGTCTCTACTTGGGAGACCTGGGGGTACGAATTCTAACCCGAGGTACTTTAGGGAGCTTTTGAATTCGCCGTCCTTCTTCACTCACTTTGATTTTTCCATAGATTGGTGGACACCTGCACTAGGAACGGAGAGATCGGGAATTTTGTTCGCGTCTTCTGCGAATAGAACCCCGTCGTCAGCGTACATAGATAGGGTGGGGAATCGCTCGAACAACTGTTTCAGGTTTAAGGTGGAGATCCCACAAGAGGTTGCCCCTCCCTGCGCTATACCACGAGACTTTACTAACTCGAAACCTTGGGAGATTAGTTCAGTTATAAAGTCTTGTGACGTTGCTGAGTTCAGGTCCCTGTTTCCGATGTCCATGGATTCCAAATGGTGCTTAAGTTCATATGGAAGGTTTGGATTTACGGAGCCGTCGGGATTTAGTTGACGAAGTCTAGCGATAGACTTGTCCTGCTAAATCCCGACGGCTCCGTAAATCCAAACCTTCCATATGAACTTAAGCACCATTTGGAATCCATGGACATCGGAAACAGGGACCTGAACTCAGCAACGTCACAAGACTTTATAACTGAACTAATCTCCCAAGGTTTCGAGTTAGTAAAGTCTCGTGGTATAGCGCAGGGAGGGGCAACCTCTTGTGGGATCTCCACCTTAAACCTGAAACAGTTGTTCGAGCGATTCCCCACCCTATCTATGTACGCTGACGACGGGGTTCTATTCGCAGAAGACGCGAACAAAATTCCCGATCTCTCCGTTCCTAGTGCAGGTGTCCACCAATCTATGGAAAAATCAAAGTGAGTGAAGAAGGACGGCGAATTCAAAAGCTCCCTAAAGTACCTCGGGTTAGAATTCGTACCCCCAGGTCTCCCAAGTAGAGACGGCTCCGTAGAAAACGACTTCAGACTAAAAGCCTCAACCAGAAACGGTTCTAAAATGGACTTCACAACTGATCTTCAACTCGCCTGTTTCCTAGCTAAGAAGTATGACGAACTCATAGTAAAATATGAGGAACACGTATCTAAGCTTTGGGACAGACTATGCAGCCAAGATGGTGAACTTGAACCGACCGGAGACGTAAATCCCAAAACGTCTTTCGCATCGGAACAAAACCTAGTAGGCAAGACAGTCGGTGATTGAATCGAAGATCAATATCAGGATTTCCTTGGCCAAAAGACTGTAGAAAGAATAAGATTGATATTTGATTCGTCTCTAGGGGCTAGTATGATAAACAGGTTATTCTGCGACACTTATAGTCTCGCCTGACCCTCAGACTGTCGACTGATCCCTGAGTTTTATAGCTGGTGTTACCAACGTTTCCCGGGCTACTTAAACGGATTATCCATAGAATTAATAGTGCAGTCTCTAAGGAAACTCTGAGAGCTACACTCAGCCTCACCCGTAACTGGATCTAGGCATATAAAGTATGGCGAATCCCTAAAGAAAGACTTAGACTTCATAGACTCCCAGGCGAAGGGCGACGATCATCTAAAGAGGCTAACTCTAATAAAGGACTCTATGTTCAAATACAGAGAAGTGAGAACCGATCTAATAGAATTTGAGTCCCGAACTCCCCGTGAAGAATTTAAATATCTTTGAAACGGTATGAAATCCATTCTAAGGAAACTGAAACTAACTCTATTCAACGCTAGCACGTTTGCCTGTGACGATCTAATCCTAGCTATTAAAGAAAGCGGGAATTCTTCAGCTGGATTTAGTAGCTGGACGAAAGACAAACAAGTAAAACGTTGTAAAATCCTAAGCATCAGAGCCATGTCTCGTTCCGAAGAAGAGGTCAAATTCAAAGCTGGGATCAAAAAAAGAGTCAAAAGACTAGGAAAGAAGCTGCGAAAGGAAATTAAAGCCCAATTCCTTGGGTAGAAATGTTTAAGTAATAGAAGTCGCCAAGTCCCCCCCGCCTTGATCTATCTTTTCACTGTGCCAAGTATTACCAATCTATCAAACTTTATAGTTCTTCTTTCACTCCGTCGATTATGATGAATGTGGAGATCCTTTGTATTGTATCCTAGGCTTAACCAAACAAAGACCTCTATCCTTCAGTCCATCGACTCCTTCAGCTTCAGCTGCACTGTCCGTCAGGTCTATTGTTATAGGGCTTAAAGCTGTTAGCATCAATATCCTACAAGGATCCTTTGAATCAAGCTTTGCAACAAACTAAAAAGATGAGCATGTATAAGCTAGAGAGACGGTCTCTCCCCGCTAAAAGAGCGGTAGTTCAAAGAATGGGCTAGAAGCGTTCGACTCGTGAGGGCTCGCCAGCATGGGGTAATGGGAGGTCGCTTCCCTAAAGAGATGTCGAAATGGAAACTCTCCAAGGGACGGCGACGAGTATTGGTAAGGTCGTGGTACGAAGCGGTATGGCCGAGAGGGAAAACGCAAATCATCCCCGCATCCCGCATTCATTCCTGTCCGAATCCGAAAAGTTATGTAGCGCAAAGTGGGGGAACATAAAACAGTTGGTCAAGTGCTATGCTAATCCAAGTATAGACTCCTCATCTTACTTACAGAGCGCCGTCCCAAGAAATTGGGAACAAAAAGTCAGAGAAGAACTAGTAATTCATCTGCCAACGAAAGTGAAGCAGCAGGAACCAAATACCTGGACTCTGATTGTAATAATTCTGCCTGCTAATCCAGGTAGCGGAACAATGGGCTACACCCCTATAAGTCTACGAGCCTCTCCTATTGGGTGAAAACTCTAAGTAGTAGCTCTCTGTCACCGTTAGCGTCGAGTCCATTCGCAAGAAATATATTCTTAACAACGAACGGACGTTGCAAGCGACAATAGAGAGTTGGATCCGTACGTCTAACAGGTACCCAGACTTCTATATGAGTTCATATATCATGACGAGCAACTCCAGTCCACTGCACTCATCATCGCATAGTCCCTTAACGTTGGTCATAACTATTCGTCACCTATCAGGACATAAATTCAGCACTTAGTCGCAATCATCCACGGCTGTGGTTTAGGAATAGGGACTGCGTCAATACATTGTGTGCGAAGTCAATAAGTCACTGGTAACAATTCCTAGGGGTATCGCGGACTTAGAGTTCTCAGCAGCCCCCTGAAGTAGGACTTAATATCTTCCTCCTACTGGATGTCCAGCACTAGTGA